>CATIWM010440231.1:0-26285 GCA_949671775.1 Mallotus repandus
GTGTGTGGCTCTTGCCTCTTTTTTTCTCTAGCTCTTTCCTTGGCTTTGGCCGTTGTCTTCTAGGCTCTTGCCTTGCAAAAATGGGAGGTAGAGACCCCTATTTATAGAGAAATGTGCCCAAAGAAGTGTGAAAATTAGAATGCGTGATCACACCCCAGGACGTGTGATTATGGCTTTGGGGTGCATGATCATATGCAATTGCACATGATCATACGTCCTGGGTGTGTGATCACGCGCTTAGTCGCGTGATCACACGCTCTTACACAAGTCATGCGGCCTTCTTGGGCTCCAAGAGCACTGTTTTAGGGGTGTTTTTTTTGGGGGTTTTGGACTTTCTGGACACATTTCCAAGGTTCATTTGATCAAAATCGGCTTCCATTTTCACATGTGAGCAATATATGTTTGTGTGTGATCACGCGCTGCAAATTCACTCACGCGCTACTTCTCATGGTTACGTGCACTATTCTAGAGTCACTTTCAAAAGTTTTAAGGGCCCACGGACACATTTTCGATGTCCGTTTTGTGAAAATTGACTTCCAATTTTCATGAAGTTGAACTTCGGTCTTATGAGTTAAACACCGGTCTGATGAGTTGCTCATTTTGAGCAATGTTTGCTTAAAACGAGCAACTTACCACTCTAATTATTCGTATTTCATGAAATTGGGTGCAACTTAATGATTCAGAGGTTGATTTTTCTTGGTTCGGGCTTTTTGGATTCTCGGCACTCTTCAGAGATGGTACAAATGAACATACACTTGTCATATTCGGAGAGTTATTTTTATCACTGGACCTTTTTAGGGACAGTCCAAATTAGATGTATGACAGTTGCCCCCTGCTTTACATGTGTTACATAGTACTCTAGTACTGATGTCAATATTCATGAAGCACATACAGAGATGCAAAAATAGTTTTTTGGGAAGAGGTACTTACTTGACGGTGTGCTATTTAGTCTCTTGACTTTAGGCCTATCGTTTGTTGATGTCGTTTGATTTGCAAAACTGCTACTTGTTTGTGTATCTTACAATTCTCTCCGGTGAGGTAAGATGACGCTTTCATAACCTCCTTATGTATTAATGCAAATGCTACCAAGCAGAGAAAATGCTTTTAAGCAATGAAATGCTTCTAAGAAGAGAAAATACTTCTGAGATGCAATGCTTCTGTTCAGATGGTTTTATGCTAGATGAAATGCTTCTAAGTGGAGAAAAATGCTTCTAAGTGGAGAAAAATGCTTCTAAGCAGATGGAAAATGCGTCTAAGCAGATGAAATGCTTCTAAGTAGAGAAAATGCTTTTTAAGCGGAAGCAATACTTCTAAGTAGATGGAATGCTTCTAACCAAATAAAAAAATGCTTATAAGCAATGAAATGCTTTTAAGCAGATGCAATGCTTCTAAGCAGCTGCAATGCTTCTAAGCAGCTGCAATGCTTCTAAGCAGATGTAATGCTTCTAATGCTTTTGAGCAAAGAAATGATACTAAGTAGATGCAATGCTTCTAAGCAGATGAAATGCTTTTAAGCAAAATGAAAAAATGCTTCTAAGCAGTGATAATGCTTCTTAGCAAAAAAAAGCCACTGAGTGGTGATGATACAATAATGATGCAGTGATGATGTCATCATTTCTCGTATTTCAAGAGTGATTTCATGACATGTTAATTGTGATAATTACATATACAACATGCTTGTGTTATCTGTGCTTCATTTTCCTTTTTATGAATGACTTTTTGAGACAGTGATGTCAGATGCAGTGTCCTAAAACATACGATGCTCGTGTTTGTATGATTCATGTGTCTTTTTTGCGCGTTCTTTTGGTAAAATGCAAGTTCAGGACCATAGCAATGCATGTGTGGGAGTCTCGATGAGTGTGAGCCTCGGAGCATGTGAGCCTTGGAAGGGCGCATGATCACGCATTTGGGGCGCGTGATCACATGTTGGATACATGATCATACACTCAGAGGCGTGTCCGGTGCCTATAAAACAAACTCATTTTTTAGTTTAAGGTGAATTTTACTTATTTTCTGATCTTTTTTTAGCCCTTTTTTTAGTTTTTTGGACTGTTTTTCTTCTGTTGTTGCTCTATCTCGCGGAGTACAAAAATTATGGACTTCCCTCCTATTCCCAAGGATCTTGGTGACTTTGGTTATATGAATACCGCTTTTTTTTCTTTTGACAAGTTTGTTTCAGAGGATGAGACAGTTCTCGGGCAGACTGGTGCAGGAACCTCTACTGCTGGAGCTATAGAGTCTGCTAAGACCAATGGTGGAGCCTCTTTTCTTTCGCCTTGACTTTCCTGAGGCATTTCAGTTCCTGTTTTCTATAACCTGGAGACTCATGCTTGGACTATTCATCGTCGACTAGTTAGTTTGCTTACTTAGCTCTTTTGTAGTTAGCTTTACTTATTGTAGCTCTTGCTGTTTGTCTTAGCAGTTGCTATATATGTTGCTCTTGGTTTTAGCTCTTGCTGTTTGATTTCAGTGTTTTTCGTCTTTATAGCTCTAGTTGACATGTATTTTAGCTCTTACTGTAGCCTAGCTTTAGCTGTTTGATTATAGCATTTGCCGTAATTCAGCTTTAGTTATTGTTTAGCTCTTACTGTAGCCTAGCTTTAGCTGTTTGATTATAACATTTGCCGTAATTCAGCTTTAGTTGTTGTTTAGCTCTTACTGTAGCTCTAGTTGTGGTGTAGCTCTTGTTATGGTGTAACTCTGACTATAGCTCTAGCTATGATTTTAGCTCTTGCTGCTGTAATGACTATAGCTCTAGCTGTGATTTTAGCTGTTGTTGTATTGACTGTAGCTCTAGCTATGATTTTAGCTCTTACTATTGTTTAGCTCTTGCTATGGTGTAGCTCTTGCTGTAGTTTAGCTCTAGCTATAGTGTAGCTCTAGCTGTGATGTAGCTCTAGCTGTGTTTAGCTCTAGCTATGATTTTAGCTCTCGCTATAGTATAACTTTAGCTGTAGTTTAGCTCTTGTTGTAGTGACTGTAGCTCTGACTGTGACTTTAGCTTTTACTATGATATAGCTCTTGATGTAATATTTGTAGCTCTAGCTATTGTGTAACTCTTGCTGTAGTGTAGCTTTAGCTGTGATGTAGCTCTAGCTGTGGCGTAGCTCTCACTGTGGTTTAGCTCTTGTTGTAGTGTAGCTCTGGCTGTAGTGACTATAGCTTTAGCTGTGATTTTAGCTCTTGCTGTAATGTCTGTAGCTTTAGCTATAATGATTGTAGTTCTAGCTATAATGTAGCTCTAGCTCTAGTTTAGCTTTGGCTGTAATGAATGTAGCTCTAGCCGTTGTGTAGCTCTTGCTGTAGTGTAGCTCTAGTTGTGATGGTTGTAGCTCTAGCTATGATTTTAGCTCTTGCTGTGATTTTCCCATAAAGATGCAAAAAGAGATGTTTTAGTAACTGATGAAATTGTAATTATTTTACCTATTGGTTGTAGTCCTTTGGACTTATCATTCAGCTGCCTGGTAGCTTCAATAAAGTCAGCTTGTATTATCAGGGTCTTCCTCCTTATGTGAAGTAGATGGTTGCTGGGAAGGGCTTCGATGGTATTATTTCTGCCCTTACTTATGGCTCTTATGCATCGAGTCAAGCTGCGATGTGTGCTCTTGTTAAGCGGTGGATGGATCCTACCCATACGTTCCATTTGCCTTTCGGGGAGATGGCTATCACTCTGCTTGATTTTGCAGCCATTATGATGCTGAGTTTTTCTGGGGAGCCTGTCCCTTTTAGTAATGAGGAGTATAGTTCTGCCATTGGGAGGAATAAATGGCTGAGAGATCTATTCAGTGTTACTGCTTCAGTGAATTTTGGCCGCTCCACTTTGATCCGGTATACGCAACTTGTAGAGAAGGTAAGGTTGGAGCATGATGCGGGTTATGTTAATTCAAGCAGTTGGCTAAGTGCTTCTTGTTCTACCTTCTGAGTGTTGTTATCTTCCCAAATGCCTCCAGCACTGGCTTCCTGCAGTTGTTACCCATTTTGAGGAACTTGAGGGATCTGCCGAAGTACAGTTAGGGCACAACTACTTTTCCCCACATGTATTCTAGTTTGGATGCGGCTTGTAGAGGATGCTTGTGTATTTGTTGCTGCTTGTTCATGCTAGATGTGAGTGTTGTCTCTTGCTTTTGGATTGTTCCATCTTTAATTATTCTGACTCCTTTATTTTTGATAGGTTTGGGCTGTTTCCATGTCCTACTATCAAGCGTTTGCCTGAGAGTGGTTTTCCCCATCTTCCACGATTGATTAGGAGGACTTCTGGTTTGATTAATAGTCCGACATAGGCGAGGGGTCTCTTGAGTAGATTGGCCAACGGTCAGGTATGGTGCATTTTGTCTTTGCTTTGTTTATTCTTTGGTAATTCTTTTCCTTATGAGTTTATCGGCAAAATTCGTCCATGCTGGTGGATGGAGCGATAGGACTAGTCGATTAAGATAGGAGTGGCTTGGCGCTTGACACAAAGGAGGCTTTTATTGCCCGGTCTTATTGACAATGTATGGTATCTGGGTGAGTGGGTCTATCACTGATGGGATGGACTGTTTATGAGGAGAGTTCCTATTGTTCCCCCTAAGGATATATTTTAGGGTTGAGAACTTTTTGGAAAGGAGCTTGATAGAGCTGAGAGAGGATATCCCTTTGAGGATTTCTTGGAGAGAATTCATTTCTCTTATTTGATGTCTCTGGTGCCATAGTTAATTGATGTCATGGCCAGAGAGTTTGTCACTCCTCCACCTCCTCAAGCGGATCCTTCACAGCCTTCGGGCTCTAGAGTTGGGACTTCGCGATCATCCCATGGTCGTTTTGTTTCTAGGGTAGCATCCTCTGACCTTGTATGCTTCTGAGCTATATTTTTCCTATTTTCATATAAACATGTAGCAAACATTATTAGTATTAAATGATAAATGACATGAGTTATGAGAGTTTTATCTACAGAATTCTGGACATCGTGGAAGGAGATTATATCGTTTAGATGAGGAGAGTGGTCTTGGGACTGATGGGATGGCACATGCTAGTGGCGTGGGCCTAGTAGTGCCATTCTTGGTGATTTTGCAAGTGCGGTGTCTCCAATGTTGTACTGGCTGATGGTTACAGGAGCGGGAGCTTGTTTCCCTTTGCCTAGAGCAAGTACACCATTGTTGGGTGTAGTGCCTGCACATGCCACTCATGTTAGTTTCCTGACTTTGTGAGGTTCTTCCTCTTTCGTTGCTTTGTTCATTATCTGATTTCTTTTTTCTTTGTAGGTGCCTATTTCTACTACTTAGTCTTGGTATACTGCTACAATCAGTGCATAAGGGTATTTCATGGAGTTTACTTGCGCACAGAGCATATTGCTTTCTTCTTTTATTAATTTGTACCTATTTTATGCATGTGTTTTTATGAATGCATGAAATATGATTTAAGATGTTTGTCTAATGCAGAATGAGCATAATCACGCTAGTCGTGAGTAGGAGAGGGAGCAAGCATCTTATTATAAGCAGATCGATCAGCTTTACTGCAGCTGGCAGCCTTTTGGATGGGTGCAGAGGATGCGGGGGCTGGTTCAGATGATGGGGATGCCTGAGTGGATTCAACTCTTACTTTTGATGGCACCTATAACCGATGTATTTGTTAGGAGGCTAGGTATAGGCTTTTGGCTATAGTTGTCCAGTCTTGTATTATTTTCTCGAGGTTATGGACTTAAGGTGTTGTATTTGGGCATCTGTCCCATATGTTGTATTTTGTACTATTGGTTGTTGTTGTTGTACTCTGGATTGACTAACTTGTGTGTTTGTGATTGTGACATTTGTAACTGTGTTCATTCTATCTGATTATTTTGCTTCTTTTACCTCTTTATTTTATTTTTCCCTCTTTTACATAGGGCGTCTCTTTTCAGAGCTCTTTACACCTATCTGGGTATTTTTTTTTTCTCCCTTTTTTGCCTAGAGCGTCTCTTTTTAGAACTCTTCCCGCCTAGCTGGGTTTTTTTTTGAGGTTCGACAATAGTGACCAACAATATGGAGGAGAAGTAATGAAACAAGTAAGAACTGCAAAGTATGTAATAGAAATATGCAAATTGTACTTAGCATGCTCGATGGATTCAGATGATAATGATGTATTGCATTTCCTCAAATGTACTTACATGATTTGAAAAACATTCACATAATTACTGAAAACATTTAAGAAAAGCATAGTTTCATTTATGTAGATTTTGAATTGACGGCACCCCTGTCCTTAGTTAGCCTCTTCAAGTTTTCTAACTATGTATTTTCTCTCGATTTCCCCTAATTTTTGCCTGAACTGCCTTTTTTTGATTTTCAACTTAGTAGGGGTCCTTTTTTTTTCTATTTGCTCTAGACATAATACTTCTTCAAGCGGTTTGTGTTGGTAGGCTCAGAGAACTCATTTCCTTTAGAATCCATCAGCTTGACAGCTCCTCTGGATAGAATGGTTTTGACCAGATATAGGCCTTCCCAGTTTGGCCTGAACTTCCCTCTAGGGTCTAAGACATTTTGTTTGGCTTGCTTTAGCACCCAGTCTCCTGCTTTCACACTCTTGTGTTTGACTTTTTTTATTGGAGGCTCTAGCTAGTCGAGCTTGATATAGTTGCATATGATTTAGTGCTTTAAGTCTCTGACTGTCCAGAGTAGTGAGGTTGTCATGCCTTTGCTGAGCCCATTGCACTTTAGGCAGTTCAGATTCAATTGCTATTCATAGTGATTTGATTTCCATCTCCATTGGGAGTACTACTTCAAATCCGAATACTAGTGAGAAAGGAGTGGCTCCCGTTGAAGTTTTGACTGTTGTTCTATATCCCTATAATGCATATGGTAGTCTACCTACCTAATCACGGTAAGTATGAGTCATCTTTGACAAGATCTTTTTGATGTTTTTGTTTGCAACTTTGATCGCCCTATTTGCTTGTGGTCGATAAGGTGAGGATTTGTGATATTCCACCTTATAACTCCTTAGTAATCCCCTCACTTCCCCTTGGGAAACTATGTGATGGGAAATCCCATATCGGTAGACTAGGTTCCTTTTTATGAACTTTGCTACTTGTATTACCCCCAATTTTGCGTGTGACTCTGCCTTGACCCATTTTGTGAAGTAGTCAATTACTACTACGAGAAATATGTGTCTGTTCGAGGCTGTTGGGTGAATTTCTCCAATTATGTCTAACCCCAATACTGAGAAGGGCCATGGAGAAGAGATAGAGTGCAACTCTATTGGGGTAAGATGGCTAATGTACCCATGAATTTGGCACTTGTGGCACCTTCTTATGAATATGATGTAGTCTTCCATCATCGTCATCCAAAAGAACCCTTATCTCATTAATTTCTTAGCCAGAATGGTGCCATTCATATGCAGACCACAGACACGCTCGTGTACTTCTTCCATTACTCTAGCAAATTTTGTCTCATCCAGACATTTGAATTGTAACCCATCTAAAGTTCTTCAATATAATACACCCTAGTGTGATGTGAATTTTGATGCCAGTTGCCGGATAACTGCCTTGTCTTTTTTGAGTGCCTTATCAGGGTACATTCTCTTTGTAAGGTATTGTTGTATATCGTAAAACAAGGGTTTGTTATCTGCTTTTGCTTCTGCTATTCTAAGGCATTTATGGCTAGATTGCTATGATTTGAGTAGAATTAGAGGCTTCATGGGCATTTTGGCTGGTCCTTCCCATACTAATGCTAGGGAAGCAAGTGCATCTGCCATTTATTTATGGATTCTAGGGAGATGGATGAATTTGCATTTTTAGAAAGATAGGGCGAGCTGCTGCAAGTGGCTTAGGTATGGCCTTAAGTGTTGTTATTTCAGTTCCTATTCTTCTGTTGTCTAATTGATTACCAACGTAGAATTCCCAAATATTTTGACTTCTATCACTCCCAAAGCTATCAAAGCTTCTATGCCAAGTGCACATACCTCATATTCTGCCTCGTTGTTTGTAACTCTGAATGCTAGCTTTTTAGCGATTGGCACCACTTCGCCTTTTGGTGTTAGGAGTATGATCTCGAATCCTACTCTGAATTGGTAGACTACTCTATCGAAGTACATTCACCATCCCTACACCTCGATGGTCATGCTGAGGTCATCTGGAAATTTTAGTTGAACTTCTTCTGAATTTGGAATTGGATTGAGGGCTAGGAATTATGCAATTGCTCTCCCTTTCACTGTCTTTTTAGTCAGATACTACAAATCAAATTCTATACACAGAATGAGCTACTTGGTGAGTTTTCCCACTAGGGATGGAGCTTTGTAGAGATGCTTCATAGGATCCATTTTGGACACAACTTGAATTTTATATGATTGAAAGTAGTGTCTGAGCTTCTTCATTGCCCATACCATTGCTAGACATATCTGTTCGACTTGATTGTACTTTTCCTCATGAGGCATCATTTTCTTGCTTAGGTAATAGACTGTATCATCTACTTTTCCTTCTCCTTCTTTGGCTAGCATTGCACTGATTGCATTCCCTTCAATAGCAAGGTACAAGGTTAATGGTAACCCAGACTTGGGTGGTTTTAGAACCAGTGGATTGACTAGGTAGTTTTTGATCTTGTCGAATGCTTACTGACATTGTTCGTTCCGTATAACTAGTTGATCTTTTTTTAGTTGCTTGAAGATAGGCTCGCAAACTGCTGTTAACTTGGCGATGAATCTGCTTATGAACTGTAGGTTCCCTAGAAACCGTGTGATTTCTTTCTCTATTTTTGGCACTGGCATTTCTCTGATTGCTTTCGCTTTAACTGGATCCACTTTAATTCCATTCTGGCTGACAATATACCCTAGTATCTTGGCTGAAGTTGCCCCGAATATGCATTTCTTGGGATTAAGCCTAAGGCTGTACTTTTCAACCCTTCTTAGGAATTTCTTGAGAGCAGCTGGGTGCCCTTCTCTAGTTTTTGACTTAACCATCATGTCATCCACGTACACCTCGACTTCTTTATGTATCATGTCATGAAACATGGCTGTTGCCATTCTTTGGTATGTTGCACCTGCATTTTTTAGGCCGAAGGGCATTACCCTGTAGTAAGTACCCCATTCTATAATGAAGGACATCTTTACCTTATCGATGATGGCCATCAGAATCTGATCGTATCCAGAAAATCCATCCATGAAGGAATACATTGCACAGGAGGCAGCGTTGTCTATCAACACATCTATGTGAGGTAAAAGGAAGTCGTCCTTTGGGCATGCTTTTTTTAGATCTCTGTAGTCGACATAAATTTTGACCCTTCCATCTTTCTTTGGCACTGGCATGACATTTGCTAACCATTCTGGATAGTCTACCACCTCTATGAGTTTAGCCTCAATCTACTTTTTGATGTATTCTTTTACCAATTGGGCCCATTCTGGTCTGAGTCTTCTCAGCTTCTTCTTTAGTGGTTTACATCCTTCTTTAGTAGGGATGTAGTGTTGAGCGATGTCTCTATTGATGCCGGGCATGTCTTCGTATGTCCAAGAAAATACTTTTGAATATTTTATTAATATTTTTTTCAGTTTCTCTCCTCTCTTCAGGGGTAACATCTTTCAAAATATGTAAAATGTGTGGTTTATTTTCTGTGCCAATGCTAAATGGTTCAGTGCTTTTAGAATGAATGTCAAATATGCAAGTATTTTGATCAATACAATACACACTACCATCAGAAAGGACATCGAACGAGTAAGCAAAATTTAATTTCATTGCATTAACTTTAGAGTTCATTACATCATTAGTTTTAAATAAAGGAAAAGTACAGAGATCATCTCCAATATCTTCAAAAAGAATGTCATCAATGCTTGATTCGAGGATGGCAGCAACTTCCTCACAGTTGAGGGTCTAAGTCTCGGATTCTAGTTTTAGATTCTTCATCAATTTATCAATATCAGTCTCAGTGATACCTTCTGGTGGGCGTTTTCCCTTAGCAGAGTTAATGACATCTTTGAGGATTTTAAAGCCAGGTTTCTCAACCCCTTCCTTTTCCCACTTCTCGGTTTGTCCTTGGTAGACCTTAGTTGAGCTTTGTTGAATAAAAGAGGTGGACTTCATAGTTCCAGTGTCCTTCTCAGGATCATACCCTAAGCCAAATCTGCTGGTTTGTCCTCGAAAATTAGGGAATTCTATGATCCCAGTGTACCTTCCACCCAATCCAGTTTTGGGCAGGTATTGCATCTTTTTAATCATTATAGTGACCTTTGGGTCAACCCAATCTTCGTTGATTATAGAGATCTGGAAGCTTGGTGGCACTGTGTTCAAGCAAGAGATGATGTTGTTGGTTTTGGCTGGAATGGTGAAAACTTTATCTTTGAGTGGGAATTTGATCTTCTGGTGTACGGTAGAAGATATGCCTCCTAGTAGATGGAACCAGAGCCTCCCCAGTAGCACGCTGAAGGTCGGAGAGATGTCTAGGATAGTGAACTCTACTACTGATTCGATGTCTCCCGCAATGAATACTGCTTTGAAAGTCCTTACGACCGGCTTTTTAGAGTCATCATAGGCTTGGATAATCACGTTAGATTCCTCTAGGTCTTTAACATTCATTCTGAATTTGTGGAACAGCCTCAGGGGGTAAACATTAATGGCATATCAGTCATCCACCATAACACATGAGGTCTTTTTAGATCCAACTATTGCATGGATGAATAAAGGATGATTATGGACCCTCCCTTTAGGGGGTAGATCTTCATCTGAGAAGGTGATTACATTAGCAGAGGCTTTCATTAGAGAAGCTATCTGTCATACATCAAATTTTGACTGGCCCCAAAAAAAGCTCTAGTGATGAAAATATCTCTCCGAACTTGACAAGTGTCTATTCATTCGTACCGCCTCTAAAGAATGCCGAGAATTTGAAAAGCCTAAACTGAGCAAAATCAACCTCTAAATCATTAAGTTGCACCCCAATGTCATGAAACATGAATAATCAGAGTGGTGAGTCACTCGTTTTAAGCAAACGTTGCTAAAAAACATGTAACTCATCAGATCGATGCTCAATTCATGAGACTGGAGTTCAATTTTATGAAAATCAAAAGTTGATATTCATAAAATGGACATTAGAAATGTGTCTATAGGCCCTTAAAACTTCAAGAAGTGACCCCAGAATAGTGTGCGTAACCCCGAGAAGTAGCTCGTGAGTGAATTTGCAGTGCATGATCATGCACAAATACATCTTGCTCACGCACTAAAATGGAAGTTGATTTTACAGAAACCTCAAATAACCCCTAAAACAACGCGATTGGAGCCTAGGAAGGCTGCATAACACACGCAAGAGCGCTTGATCATGCAGCCTAGGAAGGCCGTGTGATGCACGCAAGAGCGCTTGATCACGTAGCTAGGCATGTGATCACGTGCCCAGGACGCTTGATCATATGCAATTATGAGTGATCACACATGCCAGGACCATGATCATGCGTCCCAGGGCCGTGATCATGTGTCCCGGGGCATGATCAGGCGTTCCAGGGGCATGATCACGTGTCCGAAGCCGTGATCATGCATTCCAGGGGTGTGATCACGTGTCCCGGGGCATGATCAATCGTTCCAGGGGCGTGATCACGTGTCTGAAATGTGAGATCAAGTGCATTTTCACCTTTTTTTTTTACACTTTTTTGGCACATTTCCCTATAAATAGAGGTCTCTTCACTCTATTTTAGCAAGGCTAGAGACTATAAAGAAAAGGCAAGTGCCTAGGAAGTGAAGGCTAGAGCTTAAAAAACACCGGCAAGAGCCAAAAAGCATACACACATTGAAGCACTTAAGGCTTAGGAGCCCCAATCCACACACCTTCAGCCCACTTTCTACATTTTTCGTAGGATTTTTTGATAACTTTTAAACCAAACCCACCCTCATCTTTGTCAAAGCGTGCTTCAAAGGTATACGAAATTGCAGTACACACGTCATTTTCAACCTCTCGAAGAGGAAAGCTTGAAAATCTCTCGAAGCTAAAGCTTCAAAAACATAAAACAAGCTTAGTCAAATTTGAGGACCAAATAATCATTTTTGCATGTTTATTTACTGTCTTGCATTTTACTTTATCACCAGTAGCAGTTGAGAAATTGTTGTGATTATGTGATGAGACTGGCAATTTGCATGATTATTGAATAATCTCTGCTTTGTTTGCTCATAATTAACTATTATTTTGCATCAATATGCATTTAATAAATACGGAAGCTCCTTATCCAAGCTAGAGCTTTGATATTATGGTCTAATAATGCAATCATCATTATTTACTGTTTATCTAAACATTTAGAAATGTTTTATAATAATTCCTACTAGAGCATAAACTACGTGCATCTGTTTAATCATTCATTATGCATCAATCATCTTTCTTATGCTTACATGTTGTCCAAGTGGATGAATAAATGGAATTGCACATAGTGGTGTTAACCTCTATTTTGGAGGTGTATTCTAGATTAGGACTAGATTTACATTTCTGTACATTTTTTCACTTTCATATGTATTTACTAGGAAAGCCTTGTAAATACTTATATTGAATTTCTCGCATTTTCCATTATTACCAATGTGCTTGTGTGAATGCATATATATCAATTGTCATGACCGAAACTAGGGGGTTGCGGTAGCCATATATTGAGTATTAAAATGAGAAATAGTAAAAAAGTATATGAGATCTCTCGGGTTCAAAATCTCTGCTGGGGACGATACTCGTTGAGTGACCCGATGCCATCCCTTTCATCATTTCCTAGTTTTCTAAAAACCAGGTGGCGACTCCAAACATAAAAGCATCTCGTATACCCTTAAGACCAAACATTTGCTTGTCTCATAAACGGAATGGATCTCCCATTCGGAAAAGTTGCCTTGTCCCACGGAATGTCCCTTCGAACCAAACCTCAGGTCGTTCACAGTGGTGACTCCACTAGGGACTCTGGTTAGAGAGAATAATTTGAAAATTACTATTTCTTATTACTTAATACTTAATCATGTGGAGCCCTCCACCATTACATTTGCACTACATAATCATGTGCACCCTTGGTCCCTATCCACTGACAATGATGGAAAGTGATCCATTATGGTTCCACACGAGTCATAGGGTGACTGATTTGGATTTGTCACCTTTAGCCTTTACACGTGGTTTCGCCAGACTCATCTGACCAGAGTCTATGACCTAAGTCCTTAAGGGGGGGTGACCCGAGTTATCAAAAAAATGCTAGACTCACTGACTGAAGTCTGTAACTCTAGTCATGGGGGGCATTTTTGCTGAAGGAGCCCTTAGCCTTATACCCTCGACTCAGCCCATGTAAATAAACCAATAGAAATCTCCACTAGGATCCCACCAAGCCTTGCATGCTAGCCCTGATACTGTCCATTTGACTTGACATTCACAAATGCTAAAACACTTTTAGTTTCCATCATTGATTGCCATCATTATGTCCGTTCTCATAGACTGCTTACACTTAGACTATGTGAGCCTTGTTTACCTTGCATAAGCCTGATGTGCAAGGAATGATAAGAATCATTCACCTCAGTATGGATAGTCTGTGAGAACTGGCGAATAGTGATATCTTTCAATGACGGAACCTACGAGTGTCATCCATTTTTCCTTATCAGATCAAATACATGGGTCAAGAACATGACTAGATTGTAGACATTTGTGTTGAAAGAATCAAATCATAAACTCTCGAATAATACTTTCATACCTCTTGGTAAATGTATTGAATATCGATGTAGGGACACAAAATTGGACCCCTTTTGTTGACTATAGCCCCTACACACGCGAGCGTGTAAGGACTATAAATGCCATTTGTGACCCAACGATGGTCCTCACATTGATATTATACGCTCACCTTGAGAGCATTTGAGCATCATTTCTTAGTTTACCTCTTAATTCTCATTAAAAAAAATTGAAACAGCCTAGTCTGAGAGCAGAACCATAGTCCGCTGCTGACTATCAAATCAAAACCCACCTAGGAAAGAAATCAATAACCTTGTGGAGTGATAAGGTTAGAAGTGAAAGCTTGCTTGTGATTGGTTTGTTCCCTGTGCAAGAAAAGCTAACAATCTCTTACATAATCATGCATACATGACATACATATAGACAACATATACTAACCACATCTTCTTGCAACCATCTGCATCCATTATAATAAGACTATGCATGAGCGCATCATACATACATGCTAATCGTATTCTTTTGTAGGCGCATACTATGCATGCATCATTCATCATTTGTTTATTCTATCTCACTAATGTGTAGTAAACAAAATCTTAACATGAGTGACCATGAGCCTGAGTCTTCTCGCCAGAATCATAGAAAAATTAAGGCAACAATTCAAAGCTTCCTTGAAGATGGCACCGTGGTTGAAAACCTTCAAGCCCAAACAAGTCTCACTAGACATTTTCTACATAACCTTGACAAGGCTGGCTAGAAAAGCCTACAATCTAATAGAATGCTATGCATCAGAACTTTTCAGCATGTACGCCTTGACCATGACCTCTTACGTGCAGCAATGTTGTTCTAGGATCCATATGAGCATGTGTTTCAAATAAATGCTATGGAGCCGTGTCCATTATATGAGGAGTTTAGTGCCACTGTAGGACGCACCCCTATCGTAACTGAAGAGGTAATATTTATTGACCAAGATATCAAATATCATAGACTTGGATCGACACTTTTTGACTTAACCCATAAAAGCTTGATGAGTTGGTTACTATAGACAAACAACTAATTCCCCTATAGCTCTTGAATGCCTGTATGAAAAAGGAGCCAGGAAGCCTACTGTGGACATGACTCCTCACTTGCTACCTTTTCCTTCAATACTTCACAGCGTCATGCGACAGATTGGGAGACTACAAGCTACTCCAAGTGATCAAAGGTATAGAATATGGAATAACTCCCTTCCCACTAATCTTGGCAGAAACCATCCAGGGCCTGGATGACTATAGAACTGGAAAGCACTCAAGCTTTACTGGAAGTCTGCTACTACTTTAGATCTGGCTACAAGAAAAGCTAAGCCTTCTGGAAAAACCTGCTAGAAATTGGATAAAATACCAACTAAGAAACTACCAAGAAATACACATCAAAGATATTAGTGGCCGCTTAGCATATATCTCGATCAAGCAATGGATTGAAAGTATAAAAAGTGCCCCAAAAGAGATGATAACCTGGAGATGCCCTTGGTGGAGACTAGAACATATGACCTTATGCACATATGTGAATTGCATAACAATCTCAGGATTCAAATCATGCACCCACTACTACCCAGCATTGGTGACAAGATAGTATGGGGTAAAACAACATGTACCATCTGGGCCTGCGGACTTCTCAGGAGGAAGATTATCTTAAAAATTCATCAACCATTTTAGAACAACATAGTGAAGGAGAATCATTCATCATTTTATCACCAGTGACTGGGACGATCTTACCGACAAGACCTATAAGCAGTGGATGATCCGTAGATAGAAGTGCCTATTAATCTAGAGGACTTTAGTTGTTTCCTTTAACTGATGATAAAATGAACCACGCATTTTGCATATTTCGAAAGATGTTACCCATGAAGAGAGGAGAGAAATTGAAAATATTAATAAAATATTCAAAAGTATTTTCTTGGACATATGAAGACATGCCCAGCATCGATAAAGACATCGCTCAACACTACATCCCCACCAAAGAAGGGTGTAAACTAGTAAAGTAGAAGCTGAGAAGACTCATACAAGAATGGGCCCAGTTGGCAAAGGAAGACATCCAAAAGCATATCAAGGCTAAATTCCTAGAGGTGGTAGACAATCCAAAATGGTTAGCAAACGTCGTGCCAATACCAAAGAAAAGACGGGAGGGTTAGAATTTGTATCGACTACAAAGATCTATCTAAACAAAGCATGCCTCCTGTGCAATGTATTCCTTCATGGATGGATTTTCTGGATACAATTAGATTCTGATGGCCATCATCGACAAAGTGAAGACATCCTTCATAACAGAATAGGGTACTTATTGCTCCAGGGTAATGCCCTTCAGCCTGAAAAATGCAGGTGCATCCTACTAGAGAATGGCAACAACCATGTTCCATGACATGATACAAAAAGAAGTTAAGGTGTACATAGATGACATGATGGTTAAATCAGAAACCAGAGAAGGGAACCCAGCTGCTCTCGAGAAATTCCTCAGAAGGGTTGAAAAGTATAACCTCAGGCTTAATCCCAATAAGTGGGTATTCGGGGTAATTCAGGCAAGATGCTGGGGTATATTGTCAGCCAGAATGGAATCAAAGTGGATCAAGATAAAGGGAAAGCAATTAGAGAAATGCTAGTGCTAAAAATAGAGAAAGAAATCAAAGGGTTTCTAGGGAAACTATAGTTCATAAGCAGGTTCATTGCCAAATTAACAGCATTTTGTGAGCCTATCTTCAAGCTACTCAGAAAAGATCAGCTAGTCATATAGAATGAATAATGTTAGCAAGCATTCGACAAGATCAAAAGCTACCAAAGTCCAGATTGCCATTAACCTTGTACCTAGCCATTGAAGGGAATGCAATCGATGCAATGTTAGCCCAAGAAGGAGAAGGAAAAGCAGAACATGCAGTCTACTACCTGAGCAAGAAAATGCTACCTTATGAGGAAAAATACAGTCAGGTTAAACAAATATGCCTAACAACAGTATGGGCAATGAGGAAGCTCAGACATTACTTTCAATCATACAAGATTCAAGTTGTGTCCAAAATGGATCCTGTGAAGCATCTCTACGAAGCTCCATCCCTAGTGGAAAAACTCGCCAAGTGGCTTGTTCTGCTTATAGAATTTGATGTGCAATATCTGACTAAGAAGACAGTGAAAAGGAGAGCAGTCACTGAATTCCTAGCCCTTAACCCGATTCCAGATTCAGAAGAAATTCAATTAGACTTCCTAGATGACCTCAGCACGGCCATCGAGGTGCAGGGATGGTGAATGTACTTCGACGAAGCTGTCAACCAATCCGGAGTAGGAGTTAGGATCATACTCCTAATACCAGAAGGCAAAGTGGTGCCAATCGTTAAAAAGCTAGCATTCAGAGTTACGAACAATGAGGCAGAATATGAGGCATGCGCACTTGGTATGGAAGCTTTGATAGCTCTGGGAGTGACAGAATTTAAAATATTTGGGGATTCCATGCTGGTAATCAATCAAACAATAGAAGAATGGGAACTGAAAGAACAACACTTGAGGCCATATCTAAGCCACTTGTAGCAGATCAGCTTATCTTTCCAGAAATGTAAATTCATCCATCTCCCTAAAAACCACAACCAAATGGCAGACGTACTCACTTCCCTAGCATCAGTATTGGAAGGACCAACCAAAATGCCAATGAAGCCTCTAATCCTACTCAAATCAAAGCAACCTAGCCACAAATGCCTCAGAATAGCAGAAGTAAAAGCATACAATAAACCCTAGTTTTAGGATATACAGTAACACCTCACAAAAAGAATTTATCCTAAGAAGGCAGTCAAAAAAGACAAGGTAGTCATCCGGCAACTGGGATCAAAATTCACATCACACCAAGGTGTATTATACATAAGAACTTTAGACGAGGTACAACTCAGATGTCTGGATAAAATAGATGCTGTTAGAGTAATGGAAGAAGTACACGAGGGTGTTTGTGGTCCACATATGAACGACACCATTCTAGCTAAAAACTAATGAGACAAGGGTTCTTTTGGATGACGATGATTGAAGACTGCATCAGATTCGTAAGAAAATGCCATAAGTGCCAAATTCACGGGGACATCAGCAATCTTCCCCTAATAGAGTTGCACTCTATCTCTTCTCCGTGGCCCTTCTCAGCATGGGAGTGAGACATAATCAGAGAAATTCACCCGACAGCCTCGAACGGACACAGGTTCATCCTAGTCACAATCGACTACTTCACAAAATGGGTTGAGGCATAATCATATGCAAAATTAGGGGCAAAACAAGTAGCAAAGTTCATAAAAAAAACCTATTCTGCCGATATGGGATTCCCCATCATATAGTTTCAGATAACGACGTTCAGTTCTAAGGGGAATTGCAGGAATTACTAAGGAGTTATAAGGTGGAACATCACAAATCCTCACCTCACAGACCACAAGCAAACGGGGTGGTCGAAGCTGCAAACAAAAACATTAAAAAGAGCTTGTCAAAGATGACTCAGACTTACCATGATTGGGCAGACAGACTACCATATGCATTATGGGCATACAGAATAACAGTCAGAACTTTAACAGGAGCCACTCCTTTCTCACTAGTATACGGATCTGAAGCAGTACTCCTAATGAAAATGGAAATCAAATCGCTGAGAATAGCAATTGAATATGAATTTCTTGAAGCGTAATAGGCTCAGCAAAGGCATGACAACCTCACTACTCTAGACAGTCAAAGACTCAAAGCGCTGTATCATACGAAGCTCTATCAAGCTCGATTGGCTAGAGCCTTCAACAAAAAACTCAGACACAAGAGTGTGAAAGCAAGAGACTGGATGCTAAAGCAAGCCAAAAAAAGTTTCTCAGACCCTAGAGGGAAGTTCGGGCCCAACTGGGAAGGCCTATATCTTGTAAAAATCGTCCTATCAAGAGGAGTTGCCAAACTGATGGATTCTGAAGGAAATGAGTTCTCTGAGCCTACCAACACAGACCGCTTGAAGAATTATTATGTCTAAAGCAAATACATTTTAAAAAAATCCCGCTGAGTTAAAAATTGAAAAAAGGCAGCTCAGGCAAAAATTAGGGAACTGAGAGAAAATACTTAGTTAGAAAACCTGAACAGGCTGACTAAGGATAGGGGTACCATCAATTCAAAATCTACATAAATGCAATTGTGCTTTTCTTAAATGTATTCAATAAATGTGTAAATGCTTGTTAAATTATGTAAGTACATTTGAGGAAATGTAATACATCATTATCATCTAAATCCATCGAGCATGCTAAGTACAATTTGCACATCTTCATTACATGCTTTGCATTTCTTACTTGTTTCATTACTTGTTCTCAAGCCGCTATCGTCAAACCTTGAAAAAAAAAGCCCAGCTAGGTGTGAAGAGCTTTAAAAAGAGATGCAATAGACTAAAGAGGGAAAAAGAAAAAAAATACCCATATAGGCACGAAGAGCTCTGAAAAGAGATGACATATGCAAAAGAGGGAAAAATAAAACAAAGAGGTAGATAAAAATGGAATAATTAGATAGAATGATCACAGTTACAAATGTCACAATCACGAATGAACAAGTCAATCAATCTAGGATACAACAATAACAGCCATCAATACAGAATACAACATATGGGACAGATGCCCAAATACAACACCCGGAGTCCATAACCTTGGGAAAATAATACAACACTGGACAACCACGGCCAAAAGCATGTACCTAGCCTCCTAACAAATACATCGGCCATGGGTGCCATCAAAAGTAAGACCTGGATCCACTCAAGCATCCCCATCATCTGAGTCGGCCCTCGCATCTTCTGTACCCATCTGGAAGGCCGCCAACTACACGTAAAATTGATCAATCTGCCCATGATAAGATGCTCACTCTCTCTCCCATTCACGACTAGTATGATTATGCTCATTCTGCATTAGACAAACATCATAAATCACATTTCATGGATTCATAAAAACACATGCATAAAATGGGTACAAATTAATAAAAGAAGAAAGCAGTACGCTCTGTGCGCTAGTAAACTCCATAAAATACTCCTGTAGGCTGATCGTAGCAATATACTAAGACTGAGTAGTAGAAATAGGCACCTACAAAGAAAAAAAATCAAATAATGAACAAAAGAAAGAGGAAAAACCTCGCAAAGTTAAGAAACTAACATGAGTGGCATTCACAAGCACTACAACCGACAATAGTGTACACACTCTAGGCAAAAGGAAACAAGCTCCCACTCTTATAACTGTCAACCCATACAACATCATAGGGGCCATACTCACAAAATCACCAAGAATAGTGCTGCTAGATCCCACACCACTGGCATGTGTCGTCCCATCTGTCCCAAGACTGCTCTCCTTGTCAAAATATGACCTCCTTTGATGACGTCCAGAATTCTACAGATAAAACTCTCATGACTCATGTCATTTACCATTTAATACTAACAAAATTTGCTACATACTTGCATAAAAATAGGAAAAACATAGCTCAGAAGCTTACCAAGTCAGAGGTAGCTACCCTAGAAGCAAAATGACCTTGGGATGACCGTAAAGTCCTAGCTTTAGTGCCCGAAGGTTGTGAAGGATTCGCTTGAGGAGGTGGAGGAGGAACGAACTCACTGGCCATGACATCAATGAACTGTGGGAACAGAGTCATCATATAAGAGAAATGAGCAGCCTCTAGGAAATCCTCAAAGGGATACCTTCTCTCAGCTCAGTCGAGCTCCTCTCCAATAAGCTCTCAACCCCAAAATATATCCCTAAGGGGAGCAATAGGAACTCTCCTCATAAACGGTCCATCCCACTAGCGATAGACCCACTCACCCAGATACCACACTTTATCAACAAGATCGGGCAACAAGACCCTCCTCTATGTCAGGCAACAAGCCACTCCTATCTCGATCGACCAGTCCTATCGCTCCATCCACCAGCATGGAAGAATCTACCCTAGAAACTCATAAGCAAAAGAATTTCCAAAGAATAAGTAAAGTAAAGATGAAATGCACCAAACCTAATTGTAGGCCAATCTACTCAAGAGACCCCTAGCCTCTGCCACACTCTCAATCAAACCAGAAGTCCTTTTGATCCATCATGGAAGATGGGAAAAGCCACCCTCACGTGAACACTCAATCGTGGGACGAGGAAACAGCCTGAACTCGTAAGCCCAAACTTGTCAAGAAGAAAAGAGTTAGAATAATCAAAGACAAAACAACTCAAAAGCAAGAGACCATACTCACATCCAGCACTAACAAGCAGCTACAAATGCGTGAGCGTTCTCTACAAGCCGTATCCAAACCAAAATACATGTGGGCAAAAGTAGTTGTGCCCTAATTGTACTTCGACAAATCCCTTAAGTTCCTCAGGACAAGTAACAACTGTAAGAAGCCAGTACTGAAAGCATTCGAGAAGATAACGACACTTAGAAGGTAAAACAAGAAGCATCTAGCCAACTGCTCAGAACTGACATGACCCGTGCCATGCTCAAACCTCACCTTCTCCACAAGCTACATATATCGGATCAAAGTGGAGCAGCCAGACTTCAATGAAGCAGTAATACCAAATAGATCCCTTAGAGATCTATTCCTCACAATAGCAGAACTACACGCCTCATCACTAAAAGGGACAGGCTCCCCAGAAAAACTCAGCCCCGTAATGGCTGCAAAATCAAGCAGAGTGATAGTCATCTCCCTAAAAGGCAAATGGAATGTGTGGGTAGTATCCATCCAATGCTCAATAAGAGCGCATATCGCAGCCTAACTCGATGCATACGAGCCATAAGTAAGGGTAGAAATAATACCATCAAAGCCCTTCCCAGCAACCATCTGCTTCACACACAGAGGAAGACCCTGATAATACAAGCTGACCTTATTGAAGCTACAAGGCAGCTGAATGACAGGCCTAGAGGACTACAACCAATAGGTAAAATGATTACAACATTTCATCAGATACTAAAACATCTCTTTTTGCATCTTTGCAGGAAAATTACAGTAAAAACTATAAATCACAGCTAGAGCTACAAACATTACAGCAAGAGCTACAGACTACAGCTAGAGCTATATTACAGCAAGAGCTATATCATAACAAGAGCTACATCTACATTACAGCCAGAGTTACACCATAGAAAGAGCTAAACCACAGCTAGAGCTACAAACATTACAGCAAAAACTACATTACAGATAGAGCTACACTACAGCAAGAGCTATAAATCACAGCTAGAGCTAAATCATAGTTAGAGCTACAGTCATTATAGTAAGAGTTATAAACCACAGTTAGAGCTATACTACAGCCAGAGCTAAACCACAACTAAAGCTACAGTCATTACAGCAAGAGTTACCTCACAGCAAGAGCTACGTCACACCAAGAGCTACATCACAGCTAGAGTTAAATCATAGCTACAACTATACTATAGTAAGAGCTATAAACTATAGCTAGAGCTACAGTCATTACAACAAGAGCTATAAACCACAGCTAGAGCTGCACTACACCTAGAGCTACATTACAGCAAAAGCTACATCACAGCTAGAGCTACACTGCAATAAGAGCTAAAATCAAAATCAGAGCACAAATCACAGTAAGAGCTATACTGCAATAAGAGCTAAAATCAAAATCAGAGCTAAAATCACAGCAAGAGCTACATCACAGCTGGAGCTATACCGCAGCTAGAGCTATAAAAATCACAGCAAAAGCTACATCACAACTAGAGCTACACTACAGCAAGAGTTAAAATCACAGCTAGAGCTACAGACATCATAGCTAGAGCTATAGACATCACAGCAAGAGCTACATTACAGATAGAGCTACACCACAGCAAGAGCTAAAATCACAACAAGAGCTATAAACTACAACCAAAGCTAGACTACAGCGAGAGCTAAAATGCATGTAAACTAGAGTTACATAAGCAACAAATGCGGAAATCCAAACAGTAAAAGCTAAAACTAAGAGCAACACGTACAGCAAATGCTAAGACAAACAACAAGTAAAGCTAACTATAGCAAGAGCTAAAACTAACCAGTCGATGATGAATAGTCCAAGCATGAGTTCCAGGCTATAGACAACAGGAACTTGATCGCCCTTGGAAAGTCGAGGTGAACGAAAAAAGGCTCCGCCACTGGTCCTAGTAGCCTTTGTAGCTCCAGTAATTGAGGTCCCTACACCAGTTTGCCCAAGAACCACCTTATCCTCTAAAATGAACTCATCAAAAGAAAAAGAAGTAGCATTCACATCGCCTAAGTTACCAAAATCCTCAGGAATAGGAGGGAAGTCTGTAATTCCTACACTCCGCGAAGCAACAGAGCAACAATAGAAGAAAAGCAGTCCAAAAAATTCAAAAAGGGCTCAAAAAAGGTCAGAAAATAGGTAAAAGTCACCTCAAACTCGAAAATGAGCTTATCTTATAGGCATTGAACATGCCTCAAAGTGCGTGATCATGCGCCCTTCAGAGCCTCATGCTCTCCGAGGCTCATACACGCACACATTGAGACCCCCGCACCCTCATTCCTAGGGTCTCAAACTTGCATTTTGCTGAAAGAACACGTAAAAAATATGCACGAATCACACAAACACGAGCATTGTATGTTTTAGGACACTGCATATAACATCATTATCTCAAAAAGTCATTCACAAAAAGAAAATAAAGTATAGATAACACAAGAATGTCGCATCCATAATTATCACCATAAACACGTCATAAAATCATGCTTGAAACAAAATGAATGATGACATCATCCCTACATCATTATTGCATCATCACCGCTCATTAGCATTGTTTCGCTTAGAAGCATTTTATTGCTTAGAAGCATCTAAATCTGCTTAGTAGCATTTCATCTGCTTAGGTAAGCATTTCATCTGCTTAGAAGAATCTTTCATCTACTTAGAAGCTTCTTTCTCTGCTTAATAGCATTGCATCTGCTTAGAAGCTTTTCATTGCTTAGAAGCATCTAATCTGCTTAGTAGCATTGCATTTTCTTAGAAGCATCTAATCTGCTTAGTAACATTGCATATGCTTAGAAGCATTCCATCTAGCTTAGAAGCATTTTCTATCTGCTTAGAAGCATTGTATCTACTTAGAATCATTTTTCTCCGCTTAGAAGCATTGCATCTGTTTAAAAGCATTGCATTGTTTAAAAGCATTTTCTCTGCTTTGAAGCATCTTCACATCTGCTTAGTAGCATTTGCATTGATACCTAAAGAGGTTATGAAGGCATCATCTTACCTCACCCAAGAGAATTGCAAGATATACAAACAAGCAGCGGCTTTGCCAATCAAACAAAATCAACAAACGATAGGCCTAAAGTTAAAAGATTAAACAACACACCATCAGGTAAGTACCTCTTCCCAAAAACTGTTTTTGCATCTCTGTATTTGCTTCACGTGTATTGACATCAGTACTATGCAACACATGTAATGCAAAGGCAACTGTCATACATCAAATTTTGACTGTCCCCAAAAAAAGGTCCAGTGATGAAAACATCTCTCCGAACTTGATAAGTGTCTGTTCATTTGTACTGCCTCTGAAGTGTGTTGAGAATTTGAAAAGCCCAAATTGAGCAAAATCAACCTCTGAATCATTAATTTGCACCCCAATTTCATGAAATACCAATAATCAGAGCTGTGAGTTGCTCATTTTAAGCAAACGTTACTAAAAAATGAGTAACTCATCAAACCGGTGCTCAATTCATGAGACCAAAGTTCAACTTTGTGAAAATTGGAAGTCAATTTTTAAAATACAGACATAAAAAATGAGTCCGTAGGCCCTTAAAACATCCAAAAATTACTCCAGAATAGTGCGCATAACCCCGAGAAGTACCACATGATCCCGTATAAACACATCTTGCTCACGCATGAAAATGGCAACCGATTTTGATGAAATGAACCTCGAAAACATGTTCGAAAGGTCTAAAAACCCTAAGAATGCCCCTAAGATAGCCCGATCGGAGCCTGAGAAGGCTGCATGATCACACACCCAGAATGCGTGATCACACTCAATTGCATGTGATCACGTGCCCCAAGGCCATGATCAAGCACCCCAGGGCTGTGATCACGCATCTCGAGCCATGATCACACGTCCTAGATAAAAGATCACGTGCATTTTCACCTTTTTTTATACTTTTTTGGGCACATTTCCTTATAAATAGAGGTCTCTACACCCCATTTTGGCAAGGCTAGAGCCTACATAGAAAAGGCAAGTGCCTAGGAAGTGAAGGCTAGAGCTTAAGAAACACTGGCAAGAGCCAAAAAGCATACACACGCTGAAGCATTGAAGTCTTAGGAGCCTCAATCCACACACCTTTAGCCCACTTTCTACATTTTTCGTAGGATTTTTAGACAACTTTTAAACCAAACCCACCCTCATCTTTGTCAAAGCACGCTTCAAAGGTGTAGAAATTTGCATTACATATGTCATTTTCAACCTCTCGACGAGGAAAGCTTAAAAATCTCTCGAAGCTAAATCTTTAAAAACACAAAACAAGATTAGTCGAATCTGAGGACCAAATAATCATTTACATTTATTTACTGTCCCGTATTTTACTTTATCACCGCCATCAGTTGAGAAATTGTTGTGATTGTGTGATAAGACTGGCAATTTACAAGCTGATTGAATAATCTCTGCTTTTTTTGCTCATAATTAACTGTCATTTTGCATCAATATGCATTCAACAAATACGGAAGCTCCTTATCAAATCTAGAGCTTTGATATTATGGTCCAATGATGCAGTCATCATTATTTACTGTTTATCTTATCATCTAGAAATGTTTTATAATAATTCCTACTAGAGCATAACGTTTAATCATTCATGATGCATCAATCATCTTTATTGCGCTTGCATGTTGTCCGAGTGGATGAATAGATGGAATTGCACATAGTTGTGTTAACCTTTGTTTTGTAGGTGTATTCTAGATTAGGACTAGATTTACACTTCCGCACTTTTTCTCTTTCATATGTATTTATTAGGAAAGCCTTGTAAATAATTATGCTAAATTTCTCACACTTTCCATTATTATCAATGTGGTTGTGTGAATGCATATATATCAATTGTACCGAAACTAGGGTGCTGTAGTAGCCATATATTGAGTATTAAAATGAGAAATAGTAAAAAAGTAGATGAGATCTGCCAGGCTCAGAATCTCTGCTGGGGACGATACTCATTGAGTGACCCGATGTCGTCCCTTTCATCTTTTTCTAGTTTTCTAAAAACCAAGTGGCGACTCCAAACATAAAAGCATCTCACATCCCCTTGAGACCAAACATTTGTCCCTGTCCCATAAACAGAATGGATGTCCCATTCTGTAAAGTTGCCATGTCCCTCAGAATATCCCTCCGAACCAAACCTCAGGTTGCTTATACTATCATTTCGTAAGGCAAAGCATTGGTGGTGATCTTTGTATCATCAAAAGCCCTGACTAAGGCATCTCTGTGTTTTTTAAAGGCCATGAGCAAATCCTAAATACTTGCTTATGCCTGAGTTGTAACACCCTACACACTTAGTATTAATACACATCGTGATATCTCATATTCATTATTAATCATCCTTTAGTCACATGTAATTATTATACACACGTTTATACATATCCGTACACACATACAAATATTTTACATTAACTAATGGGCATATGTATGCTACAAGGAGAGAGAGAGTCTGGATTCGGTCGACAACCTATGCTCTATGCTTTAACTACCATGCTATATGCTTCAAAATAGTCACACTTCAAGCTTCTCTATCTGGAAA
>CATIWM010440272.1:0-28826 GCA_949671775.1 Mallotus repandus
AAATTATTTATTTAGAATAATTTAAAATAAAATTTAGTAGAATATTGCTTAAGTTTTTATTTTTATAATATTAGATAAAATTTTTGTTAACCAATAAATTACAATTATATAATTTAAATTTAATTTTCATAAGAGTATTGGCATTTAATTATATTTTTATAATCTTTATATTAAAAATAAAATATAAGTAATTAAATTATAACATAGTTGAAGGAAATTTTAGTATTATATTTATTAAAGGGGTTAATCTTGTTAAAATAAAAGTAAAAAGACTTAATGTTCAATAAAATAAAAGCAATAGGGGTTAATGTGAACAAAAATAAAAGTAGAGGGTGTAAATCAAGAAAAAATAAAAATTCAAGGACTCAATCTATATAAAATAAAGTAAAAGGGGTAAATCAAGGAAAAAATAAAAGTGTAGGGGCAAATGTGTTATTCCCTAATTTTTAAGAAAGAGAAAATTACATTAATTTTCTTGAGGTTAGACCTAATTTACATTTCAAACCCTCCTATTTCAAAATCGAATATTAACCTTCCTATAGTTTCAAAATCGAATACTTAAGGACTTTTATTGATTTTTTTACAAAAAAATGACCATTATACACTTGTTTTCTCTAACTTTTTTTTGGAAAATTATGTATTCTCTAACCTTATTACATCAAATCCCTAACATTTACTTTTCTCCAATTTTTATATTTTTTTAAAAATTATTAAGTTTTAATTCTTTTTAATTTTTGTAGATCTAAAAATTTTTTAATTTTTAATTTTTAATATTAAATTTTTTTTTCTAGAAAATTTTTAATTTTTTTATTAAATGTATATGGATTGATTGTAAAATTTTTAAATTTTTAAAAATTTTAGATCTATAAAAATAATTTTTAATTTTTTAAATTTTTTTAAGAAATATTAATAAATAATTTTAATAAAATAAAAAATTTTAAATGTAAATTTTAAAAGTAATTCATCAATTTTCATTATTATTCAAACATAAACTTTGGGTAAATGCTAGAAATTATATGTAATAGGGTTAGGGAAGACATATGTTAAAATAAGGGTATAATAATTATTTTTTGTAAAAAAGTCAACAAATTTTTTTAAGTGTTCGATTTTGAAACTATAGAAAGGTTAATATTCAATTTTAAAATAGAAGTGTTTGAAATGTAAATTAGGCTTAAATTCAGAGATGGTAATGTAATTTGCTCTTTAAGAAAAGATAATAATTTTATTGGACTCTTACTATGGTGCAAATGTTTATAGACAAATAAAATTATATCTGTTAAATTTTTTTTATTTAATTATAACCGTTGATTATTTTTATATATTAATATCTATAAAATATATCAATAATTATAATTTAATAATTTAATAATTTTAATAATATTTGTAGGGATACAAATATTTGCATTATGACTCATTTTATTGATGGGTCAAATATTTAAGGAGGAGAACAATAGTAACTCAAGACACAGCGTTTGTAGCCAGTTAGTGTAGCAAATAAACAGAAAAGCAGAGTGGATGGCAACTAACAACAGCGCCGCTGCTGCCAGAGAATCTAGAAGACGGAAGATTCTCGAAAGAGGAGCCAACCGATTAGCTCTCATCAGCGCCCGTCCCCAACCTTGTCCATCTCAGTCCTACGATGATAAGCCTGCCACCGTCTCATCGCCGCCGTTGAATTCCAATACTCCGCTGCCTGATCTGTCCGATCAAACCGCTGGTAAACTCCATCTATAATTTGAATTAGGATTGGCTTTTTGCTGCATTTTTTTGCATGTTGATCTAGCTGTTTGTATGCAGTAGAAATTGCTGAGTTTGTAATCTCTGTGTGTTTTCTGGAACTAAGTGCAAATTCAATGTAAACTGCAATATGGTTTTTGTTAGGGTTTCTTGTAGGATTGAAAAGTGTAGTGTAATCTCAATTTTTTTGTAACTTGTGAACTCATGTGATGATGCATGGCAACTGGAAATTTAATATGGTTTCTTGCTCATTGGGTTTGACGATTTGCAGCTCCTCCTAATGGTGAAGATGGAGGGTTCAGTTCTGTTTTACCAAATAATGACTCCACTGTTGCTTCTAGTCACAGTGGAAGCCTCTTACAACCTTCATTGCGCATGGACAGAACAAGTACAGATACATCAAGAACCGAACAGTTACCTCCGGTCTCATTAGTAGATCAGAAAGCATCTGCCTCAACATCAGGCACTGTGCAAGCCTTGGAATCAAGGACACAGCCGAATATATCTGTGACTGCAAGTCAAATAAGCTCTGCAATTGCAGCGTCTGAGAGTTCGCGTCTCTTTTGTTCTGTTACTATTGCCCTTTTTGTTGTATTGTCATCTTTAGGATTTCCAATAGTGGGGAGCAGTATGATAAAGAGCATCATTAGTTATAGGCCTCTCTATCTTGTGTTGCTGACTAATCTAACACTTGTGGTTGCACGGCTTCTTGTCAATAATCAGAGAGGTTTTGGAAGGAATGTTGGAGGAGAAAATAATATTCCTTCAACAAACCTAGACTGGCTTGAGCAAGCTGGTAAGGCTTTGGAGGTGGGCTTGATGATGCAGAAGGCGATTGATGCAATATTGATGGATTGCAGTGTATATGCAATAATTGTTTTGCTGGCTTCTCCTTTGTCAAGTGACTCAGCTACATGATTTTGTATGTATTATTCTTTTTTCTTTTCAACATTTGTTAGTTCATATTGTTGTGCAATGCGATCCCAGAACATAGTGAACTTGTGAATTCTGACTTGAAGAATGACTCCTATATTTTTTATTGAAGATGTGCTCTTTTTCATGCCCTTGCTGTACAGTTTGTGCTGAGTACACATTCATGAAACAGGAGTTCAATTTGGAATGAAGTTCTACTCTGCAGTTTAGTTGTGTGGTGCATGTTTAGGCTAGCTTGTATCAAATCTTGGTAGCTAGGGGTGAGGGAGTGGAGCTGGTTATTTGCACTTCATTCATGTGTGGAAATAAAGCTCAGGGTTTTTGTTCATTTTGCCAAAGATCCTCAAATTTTGAGCCTTGTTTGAATGCAATTGATGGGGTATGTAAATGATTGAGAAGTTTTGATTAGCCTATATATTGTTCTTGGTTAGCAAATCCCACTAAGCAGGAGTATTTTTGTGGGAAAGGGTGGATGCTATTTTACTTTGAGAAATAATATATCCATAAAATGAGATCAAAGAAATAATTTTCATGATTGCAGCTTTTGTACGTTTGCCATCGAATGTCCTTTTAACATGCTTACTGGTCATATGGCATTATTTCAACTATATGTTCGGCTACGTCATGGTGGAATGCCAAGAGCTCTAGCAACCAGAATATTTCTCTTGAATATGGCTTTGAAACATCCCCTGAAACAAATTCTTGAGCAATACTATTAATCTCCACCAAACTGCACCCTGGAGTTCTCTTCATTCTCTTATTTCTTATAAGCTTCCGCATCCTTGACACATCATCCCACTTGCCAAGATCCGCATATATGTTAGAAAGCAAAACATAGTTACCCGTATCATCCGGTTCAAGCTCTTCAAGGTGCTCCATTGCGATAACAGCGACTTCAATATTACTGTGAGTCCTGCAAGAACTTAGTAGAGAACCCCATATCTTTGAGTCTGGCTTCATAGGCATCTTCTCTATAATGTCAAGAGCCTGACTGAGGCGTCCTGCACGTCCGAGAAGATCAACCAGGCTACCATAATGCTCAATTTCTGGCTTTATATGAAAATCCTTCTTCATGGTATCAAAATACATTAACCCCTCCTCCCAAAAACCAGCATGAGCACAAGCTGATAAAAGACCAATAAATGTAATACCATTAGGCTTGATAGTTGTCTGCTTCATTCTTTCAAACATTGCAATCGCCTCATGAGCTTTCCCATGATTCGCCAATCCTCCAATCATAGCACTCCAAGAAATCACATCCCTTTCAAGCATTTGATCGAATAACTGGCAAGCTTGATCGATGCTGCCACATTTAGTATACATTTCAACTAGAGCATTACATACACAAGTTCTCAACAAACCATTTCTGGCACAATACATATGTATCCATATTCCAATCTCAAGAGCTCCCAACTGAGCACATGCTGGCAAGACAGAAATAACACTTGCCTCATCAGGCTCAATCCCAACAATTTGCATTCCTCGAAACACATCCAATGCATCAATATAAGACCCAATACGTGTATACCCAGAAATCATTGCCGTCCAACTGACTATAGTCCTATTAGGCATTTCAACAAACAGAGCTCTTGCCTTTCTCATATGACCTAATCTAATATGCCCAGAAATAATACCGTTCCATGAAATTGCATCTCTTTCACTCATTTCATCAAACACCTTTTGCGCATCTAATAAATCATCAAACCTTTTGTACATATCAATCAGCGCATTTTCTATGATAATATGGGATCTTCCCCCAAATTTCCAGATATGAGCATGGATTTGTTTTCCTAGATTAGGTAACGCAAGCCTTGCACAGGATTTAACCACAAAAGGGAAAGTGAATTCATTAGGCAAAGTAAGGTTTTCAATTGTTTGGGAATTTTGATTTTGCCTTAGCATTTGCTTGTAAACATCCATTGTCAGGCTGTACATAGAGTTGTGTGTATATGCTCTTATCATTGCATTGTACAAGAAAACATTTGGGTCTATCACTTCCTTAAAAAGATAACTTGCGTAATACATATCCTCACTAGCGTCACACACATCTACCATTTTTGTCACTAGAAAGTTGCTTTGTGACAGCGAATACTTGATAATAAGAGCATGGGCTTTCTTCAATTCTGCCATATTCTTGCAATTATGCAAAATGGGTACAAAGAGACTTTCAAGTTCTCTAATTTTCAAGCCACCAATTCCTTTTGCCATTAGTGACTGCAAAGTAGAGATTTTGTTGTCTCTATATAAGCAATGAATCGGTTACCCTTTTCAGTTGTGAGTGAAAGGCAGAAACTTGCTGACTGTTTGCGGTGCTGTTCGAAAAAGTTGTTACTTAAGCAAGGCATGCAAGTTCATGGAGCTGTTATAAGAAAATGGTTTGGATTTGATTTAATGCTGAGCAATGACCTTATAGATATGTATGGAAAATGTGGACGAGTGGATGCTGCTTTTGTGGTGTTTGATAGAATGCTTGAAAAAAATGTGGTTTCTTGGACAGCTCTTATGTGTGGATATATACAGAATGGTAATGCTAAAGAGTCATTATTTTTATTTTCTCAAATGGGATTTTCTGGTGTTAAACCGAATGAGTTCACTCTTTCATTGAATTTTAAAGCATGTGGCATGTTGAATCTTCCTGACACTGGGATGCAAATTCATGATATTTGTTTGAAAACCGGGAGTGATATAGTGATTGTGGTGGCTAATTCTATTGTTGATATGTACTCGAAATGCGGAAGAATTAATGAAGCCGCCCGCATGTTTGATATTATGCCTGTTAGAAATCTTATAAGTTGGAATTCAATGATAGCAGGATACACAATTACAGGTTTTTGCGAGAAAGCTATAGATTTTTTCCAAAAAATGCAGAAAGTTAGGGAAAATCCTGATGATTTCACAATTACAAGCACACTGAAAGCTTGTAGCAGTCTTGGTGCAATAAGAGAAGGGTCCCAAATTCATGCTTTCTTGATCACTAGTGGTTCCCCATATTCAATTAAGACTAGTATTGCAGGTGCTCTTATTGATCAATATGTGAAATTTGGGAAGTTGTCTGAGGCTCAGAGAGTATTTAATCAGATTGAAGAGAAGAATGTAATGTCATGTAGTGCTCTAATTCTTGGTTATGCTCAAGATGGACACTTGGCAGAAGCAATGGACTTGTTCAGGCAGCTTAGAGAGATTGACATCCAAGCAGATGGATTTGCTCTGTCAACCATGATAGGTGTGTTTGCTGATTTGGCACTTGTGGAGCAAGGCAAGCAAATGCATGCCTACACCATTAAAGTTCCGTCTGGTTTAGACCTATCAGTGCGCAATTCAATCATGGATATGTATCTCAAGTGCGGAGTGATAGAGGAGGCAGAGAGATATTTCGCTGAAATGTCAACAAGAGATGTGATTTCTTGGACAGTCATGATCACTGGCTACGGAAAGCATGGTCTTGGTAAGAAGGCAATTTGTCTCTTCGACAAAATGCAGTCTGATAATATTGAGCCCGATGATGTTACTTACTTGGCTGTACTGCTAGCATGTAGTCATTCTGGTCTTGTTGAAGAAGGTCAAGAATACTTCTCTAAGCTATGTAATGATCGGAGGATCAGAGCTAGAGTAGAGCATTATGCTTGTATGATTGATCTCTTAGGCCGAGCCGGGCGTTTAAAAGAAGCTAAGAGTATCATTGATAGCATGCCTGTAAAACCAAATATAGGGGTATGGCAAACATTTCTAAGCGCATGCAGAGTGCACGGAGACTTGGAACTGGGAAAAGAAGTAGGCGAGATTCTCTTGCGATTAGATGTTGCTAATCCTGTCAACTATGTGATGCTGTCAAATATTTATGCCGATGCTGGCTGCTGGAATGAGAGTGAGAAAATAAGAGAACAGGCGAAGGCAAAGAGGTTGAAGAAAGAAGCGGGGCGTAGTTGGGTAGAGATTGACAAGGATGTCCACATCTTCTATGGCGGAGATGAGACACACCCGCTCATAGATAAAATACGTGAACTCTTGAAAGAATTGGAGAACAGGATGAAAGAAGAACTGGGCTATGTTTACAAGGTGAAGTATGCATTGCGCGACGTAGAAGAGGAATCAATGGATGAAAGCATGAGATTTCATAGCGAGAAGTTGGCAATCGGGTTGGCATTGGTTTGTGGTGGCGGGGAAGAGAGTGGGAGGGTGATTCGCGTCTTCAAGAACTTGAGAGTTTGTGTAGACTGCCATCAATTCATCAAGGGTTTATCAAAGATCTTGAATGTGGTATTTGTGGTGAGAGATGCCAACAGATTTCATAGGTTTGAGGATGGACTATGTTCTTGCAGAGATTATTGGTGATAACTTGGAACTGATGATTGAGTTAGGTTATGCTTCACTGATTCTGGACCAGTATGGCGTTTCCACCTGTTCTTTTAACGGTTTTTCTTAGATGAAGCCACTCTTGGGAGAAAGAGTAAATCATGCTTTTTCTGAAATGCAGGTTCCAAAAAGATCGCACAGCAAAATGGTCAAGCAACCTCCGACAGGATGAGATTATTGGTGATATCAGCAACCATTTCTATTGTTATGATGATGATGATGATGACCATTTATTTTTCTCTGAAGAAATGACTCCCGACTGCAACCAAGGACCCTGATGGGCTAATGAATGATGAAACTCTGGCAATTTTGACGGTGAAGATGGAGGAGCAGTAATATTATTCATGTAAACTCCTATCTCATAACAAGAAATTTGTGCTGAAATTCACCAGTCTCAACATTCTTCTGTTTAAAGCAAAGAACCATAAGCACCTTTAAATGTAATCCCCTCATCAATCTATTTATGGAGAGACCCAGCTCCGTCAAATCCATTAATTGATATGAACAGGAGAACCATCCAGACATTGGCATTAAGAAAATCATTTCAGATTTTGCACAAAGCTAATCATATCATTAACTGGGAAATTCCCATCAAATGATAAGAAAACATTTCCATTGATTTAAGATTTCTAGAAATACAACCCATCAGCATAACTCATAGCCAGAGAAAGCTATATGTGTTTCAGGTATTATCAGCATTATACGCAATGGATATGCTTTTGTGGAGTGGGTTCTTAAGCTAAATTCCTGAAAAATGGATGATTAAGAGCTTCATGAGCTGTTAGGCGTTCAGATGGATCATATTTCAATAAACCATGCAGCAGATCTACCAGTGAAGTTCTTGAGCTCTCTACATGCTGAGATATCATATTCTGCATCAATACTGAAAATAGTCAGATTTAAGATTTCACCACCGTAAAAAAAAAGGGGAAAAAAAAACAGCAAACAAAACACTGAAGAAGAACCTTAAGTCGATCAAGCTTCTTCACAGCCCTGATACTCTCCCTGGAAACTGCTCCTTCAGGCCAATTCAGTCTTGATCCTCTCCTGAAATATTTTTCTGCACCTCGGCTGCATTTGACCAAAGAGGGCAAAACTTCAGTAATATGCAAATTTTATTTCAAAATGCATTAGCAGTTACATAAATCATTGAGCAGCAAGCAAGAATAAAAAATGGAACATGGCACTACAAATTACAATTTCAGTAAAAAAAAATTGCTGATTACTTGATCTTCCTGTCCACACCTAGAACTACTTGTAACGTCTACCAGTCAGCTGCTCAAATAATAAGCATGGGGAAAATACATTGCACAACTCTATACATATGAGGCTTTGAAAATGAAGTAGATTACATATGCAACCATCACTGTGCAAATAAAAAGTTCCTATAGTTTCCAAAAGGAACTTACTTAGCCTTTTGAATCATGTGCTCTGGTAATGGCCCCAATACCCTCTCCATCATTGCCAAATGTTCCAAATTCTCATGTGTCTGGAATAGTGCTTCACCCTGGTATAAAAGTTCTCACAGTTAGGTTTCTTCTGATGAAATATTCCAACTTCGGGCCAAGTTATTCTAAATGCTAAGTTATGCAGGACTAACCAAACATAACTCAACAAGTATACAACCAACACTCCATAAGTCACATGGATAAGTCCAACCTAGACCTGCAACACAAGTGTCTGGCTGAAATTAGGAAAAAAAAATGTGAGTGCAGAACAGTGCATTTTGTTAGCATTTGACCCAGGAATTCATTCAAAAACCATAAGAGAATTGAGGTCACAGCGTAAAAAAAAAAAAAGTGACAATGATATCAAGACCCTGACCAGTATTTTGACAAAATCTACTTTCAAATGTAAGCTTGCAATAGTTCCATTCAGCCAACGTATTTTCATTTATTACAATCGCAAGGCACATGCTTAGTTCTTTTATTGGCATTTTTCTAGTTGCAGAAGACGTAGTTAATCATATAAAGAAGTGAGGAAAAACACAACAAATGAGAAGAAAGTTGTTTGTATCCTAATAAAAATCCAGAATGCTCTCATTAAACTGTGTCAGGAGTAAGCAGAAGACACAGAATGAGAAGCCCAATAAAAATTTAAAATCACACATCAGTATTCAAAGAAAAAAGGTCTATATCAAGCATGAAATCTCACAGAAAAGATGATGCATTCTAGCAGCAATCAAACAATTTTGGCTTTAAGTAACCCTAAGATCTATAAGAACATAAATTCCACCTTCCCTCTGCACTGCATATCAAAAACATTTTTTTAAGGTAATCCCACCAATCATAGGACTTGGTGTGTTTAGCATGGAACATAATGCATAGAAGCAAACAAAGATGAAAGTGCATTTCGTTTGCCAACACAGAAGCCAATTACCTAGAATAACCTCAGGGGCTCTGTAATGTCTTGTGGAAACAATGGAGCTATGGTTCTGATTATCATATGCAGTACTACCAAAATCAATCAGCTTAATGGCACTCGATTTTGGCAAGCACCTGAAATGTGTTTCATCTGAAGAATTCCTCTGTACCATTTCAAGCATTTTTTAACATTATAAGCATGTCTGATACCCAAAAATGATATTATTTTTCCATCATAAAAGGCCAAATACCTTGCATCCAGGGACCTTTATATATTCAGAAGACACAAGTAGTATATTTTCTGGCTTCAAATCAGTGTGAATTAGTCGTAAATCATGCATATCTGCCAGATATGATAAATCATAGAAAAGAAAGTGTTACACAAATGGGACAAAACAACAAAAGAACTCCTGTGCTGAATCAACAACAATGGTCAAGAAACAGAAAGGGAAGATTCATCAGGAAAGATGCAAAAAAGTAATAAAGCAGGAAGCAAGGACAATCCACACACACGCTACAGATTCCAAAAGCTGGCGTCCGAATTCCCGCACAAGATCCACAGGAAAAGGGCAGTATTTATTTCTCTTTAGAAAATCAAATAAACTTGGTCCAAGCTTCTCAAATACCTGGTAAGACCATTAAAATGCATTCACGGAAGGTTTCTGTTTAGTTCTCAGTTCAATGAATGAGCTCAATGCAAACAAATCGCATTTAAACTGTGACAGCTGTGTAAAACAGCTGTAATCATCGTGGAACATCTTAAAGAGTTGATGAGATAAATGTCTAGATGAGAAATACAACAGAATCAAAAGACAAAGCAAGGATAACTTCAGAAAGTGAGACAAAATTTTACTCCACAAACATTGTAAGGAAAGCTGTTAACTAAGGTTTCAAATCATCTAGTTTCAAGTCACTTCTTTCGCCATCGAAAGTAAATTGAGCCCATCACAATTGCCCTAAAAAAAGGCACCAGAAAAAGAAATTAGAACAAAATAACAGTTTTCATTGGAATACTTACAATACAAATGTGCTTGCGGTAATCAAACCAATTTTGAATCCGCACACAGCTGCACATAGGATGTTACAGACAAGATGATAAGCAGATCTGTGGTAATAAATTAGGATGTGCATAAACAACTTTTCAATCAGCTGAAACCCATAAAATATGTACCGTGAACTCCTGGCTTTGTCATTCTTAGCAATTTGTTGAAGTATATCAATTTCAATCATTGCTGCTTCACGGTATTTACGTATGCTACGAACTACCTTTATTGCCACATATTCCCATGTTTGACGATCCCAACATTCCAAAACTCGGCCAAAAGTGCCTACAACACTAGCAATTTGCTGAATGGCACAAGCGAAATCACAAAAATTTAAGATCTTTGCAGATATCATTAGCACTCAACTCCTAACCTTCACCCATTTTGCTGAGTATTTTATCTGTGATACAGAAAACAAATTGACAAACAAATAAAAGCATTATTCATTAGAAACAGAAATGATCCTATATAATATTTACCCAAAATTCTTTAACATTTTGACTTCTCAAGTTGTAATATATATCCCATGTTATGTCTCTGTTTGGAATAAATTCATGCAGACGGTTATAATTCAGATGAATTACTGCAGTGCAATATTGTTTGTGGTATGATATCTTTTTTTTTTTTCGAAACATGAGAAATGACTAATAACTTCAAAATTAATTTAAATTCTTGTATTCTCGAATCACTATATTAACAAGATATACAAAGTAACGACTAAACTTGAAATTGAATTCTTTCAAAAAAATAAAACATACATCGAGGGGTAAGATTCTCTCCAAGATTAAACACATAATGCCCGTCACGATCATCATCCCTTCTTGGAGGTGAAGCATGCCTTGAGACCCCTTCATTTCCAACCACCGCCACAGACCTTTGCCCCTACAAATCCAAGCCAAGTCAACACAAGACAGATTATCACAGCTCTTGCTTTCAGTTCAACTCCTTAAAAAAAAATCAAAATTCTTTCTTTAGCAAACCCTAAACTCAAAATCAAAAAAAAAAAAAAAACTAACCTCTGGTTCCGACGGCTTCACATCCCAGGCAAGCCGAGGTCGCTTCCGAACTCGCTCTTTGCCCATTTTATCAATATCATCTGCTATCATACTCCGGCAACCAAAAAAATTCTGTAAGAAGCTCAAAGGTTGTGAAAAAATTGGTTTCTTTGTTCAGAAAAATTTTAAACGATGAAGAGAATGCAGAGAAGGAAGTTTCTTGCGTTGCGTTGCGTTGTGGCGTGTGCGCCCTTTGCGCCAAATTTATTTATGAGCTCCGGCAGTTTGGGCGTTTCGCGCCTTCTTATACGGCCGCTTCATCATCCTGCTCAGTCGGCGTCGTCTACATTGCTAATGGGCCGATTTATCAAGTTGGGCCTCATGATTTTTAGGATGTTTTTTCAAGTAGAATATCAAATTTAAATTATTTTTCACTGAAAAATGTTATAATGTTTTATACCAAATTTGTTTACAATTTAAAATAATAAATTTAGATTAATTATTTTTAATTGGATAAATTAATTTTTAATTTTAAGCGATTATTCATCTCCATAATTATTGATTTTAATTAATTTAATTATAATGCACTAATATATTTGTTGTTACAAAAAAAATTATCAATCTATATATCTAATTAAATAAAAATTTCAAATAAGAATAATAAAAATTATAAAAATTAAACGTTATTTACATTTTATTTTAAAATCCATAAAATAAGAAAAAAATAAAAATTAATTTATAATAAATAAAAATCTAAATTTATTAAAATTAATTTATAAGCTCTAAAGTTATTAAGTTCAAAATTTAGCAAGTATTCCCTACATAATTCAATATTAACTTATGTATTGATTTATTAAAATTTAAATTTTTTTATAAAAATTTTATTTTAAAATATAAATGTTATATTCGATGTGAAATACTTTAAAATGTTATATTCGATGTGAAATACTTTAATTCTATTATATATATATATATATATATATATATATATATATACACACTAGTAAACAACCACGTATTTCACACGTGAGCAAAAAATTTATTTGACTCGTGATATATAGTAAATAAATAATTAAATATATTATTATTATTATTATTATTATTAAATAAAAGTTTTAAAAATAATAACAATGTTATTTACTTATATAACAATTTAACATTAATTTAATATAGTTATAATTCATTATAATTTTTATAAATGTTTTATTTAAATAATTATATAATATTACTTCAATATTTTTTATAATTGATTTTTCTCAACTGTAGAGTTGATTTCACATAAAAAAATATTATGGTCATAATTAATTATAAGATAATAAAAAATTATTAGTTATTTGTTAATAAAAAATTTTAAATAGAAAAATTTATATTTTTAATAAAATTATCACTAAAATTTTAATTAATTTAATTTTGTCAGAGATAAAATAGAAATTAACATAATTAAAATGAGAAACATACTTTCAATTAAATTATAATTATATGTTAATTAGTTTCATTTTATTAGAGATAAAATAGAAATTAACCTAATTAGAATAAGAAATATACTTTCAATTAAATTAAAATTACATTTTAATTAATTTAATTTTATTAGAAATAAAATAGAAGTTAACCTAATTAAAATAAGAAACATAAACCTAATTAAAATAGGAAACATATTTTCAATTAAATTTTACTTAAATTTTAGTTAATTTAATTTTTATGAGAGATAAATAGAAGTTAACCTAATTAAAATATGAAATAGACTTTCTATCAAATTAGAATTATATATTAAAATAAAATTATATTTTAATTAATTTAATTTTACTTTTATTAATAAATGACGAGATTATCCAATTCTCATATAATAATGAGTAAAGAATTTTTTATAATTTTATCTGTCCTCCCTCCTCTTCGTACATTTATATATATTATAGATATATTAAATGTTGAGCTCTAAAGTCATTAAGCTAAAAAATTAACAAGCGTTGATTTTCATATTTGAGCATTCAACCTAAAATCTAATATGTGAAATTCTTTAAAATTCTAATTTTTATTAAAAATAAAATATTTATTATAATTTTTTAGTATTATTTTTTAACTAAAATTATATTATACATATTCTAATACTACTTAAATTCTAAAAGTTTTTATATAATACGTAATTTTTTTTATCTCAAATCACTCAATCATTTTTTCTAAACCATTAAAATTTTCTTAACTAAAATGTTATTATACATACTTCAATAGTAATTTAGTAGTCTCAAAATAATTCTATTATATTTAAAAATAATGGCAATAAAAATTAAAGAAAACTAGTCGTGGATCCGTGTGGTGCGCGGACTGTAAATTAATATACATTTTATTTAATATTTTTAGAATATAAATAAATTTGAACATATTAATTAAAGAATTTTAATAAATTATAACTACAAAGTATATAAAATAAATTCAAATATATTAATTGAATTATTTTAATAAAATAAAAATTATAAACTAATTAAGTATGTTTTATATTTATACTTATAAGGTTATTTATATTTATTTGTAGGAATAAAATCTAATAAAAATTTCAACTATTTTATTAACGAATATAAAACTGAAAAAAGGTGAATTTTTGTTTTCTAAAAAAAATTTAATTAAATTATAGTTTGTATTTTATTAAAACTACTTAATATATGTTCATACCTAGATTCTGCCACCAAATACCTCACATTTCCTTTATTTTAATTCTTCTCTATGAATAAAAGATAATTATATATTATGATAAGTTTAAAAATACACTATATGTATCATATATATTTGTAAAATATTTAAATCAATCATTAATCACATATATTATCTATACTTTAAATATAACTTTGTAATTCATGGTACCTATAATATAAATTATAACCTATATTATCATAACCTATAATATAAATTATAAATTTTTCTTTCTAATTGATTTATGGTACCTTAATAATATCAAAATTATATTATTTATACCATAAATTACAATTTTTTCTTCCTAACCAATTCATGCAACTAATTATCAATAAAATGTACAATATAAAATTAGTTAATAGATGTTATAATTATGTTCTAATGGGTTATGAGAAAAGGAAGATCTATTTTCTCATATCATAAACAATGAATATATGGCCAACACCTCTAGTTTGGATGGCCAACATATTCTAGCTTGGATGGTTAAAGATCATCCCCATGTGTGGACGACATACTAGAGGTGGAGGGTTTAATCCCCACTCCCCCCCCTCCACCCGCAATATGTAATATGTAAGTTCCAAAAAAAAAAAAAATAATGAATATGTACATCTATATATACAAGATAAGGGATAACTATTTAAGGAAAGAGTTGACTATCCCTCTAATTAAGCCACTAATTAAGGAATCCCTAGTCAAACTACAAGTTGTCTTGCTCTAGTCAAACTACACTCTAGTCAATCTACAAGTTGGAATCAAACTATAGGCTGTAACACTCCCCCCCAAGCTGGATCATAGATATTAATCATGCCTAGCTTATTGTAAATATAATCTATTGAACTCCATTCAAAGCTTTTATGAATATGTCACCTAGCTGCTCTCTAGTCTTCACATATCCTGTTGAAATGAAATTTGTTGTAGCTTTTCTCGAATAAAATGGCAGTCAATTTCGATATGCTTAGTCCGCTCATGGAAGATGGGATTGGTGGCAATATGTATTGTTGCTTGGTTATCACACCATAATTTTACTAGAACCGTTGCTTGAAAGCCAACTTCTGACAGTAGTTGATGGATCCACATGACTTCACAAGTTGATTGAGCCATAGCATGATACTCTGATTCTGCACTGGATTGAGAGACAACACTTTGCTTTTTTACTTTTCCAAGAAACCAGGTTACCCTCAAAGAACACGCAGTAACTAGTAGTAGATCGTCGATCTATCTTAGATCCTGCCCAGTCTGCATCTGAAAAACACTCGATTGAATAATGACCATGATTGCGATACACAATCCCTCGTCTAGAAGCTCTCTTTAGGTACCATAGAATTTGTTCTAGAGCTGCCTAATGATGAACTATAGGGGAAGCCATAAATTGACTTACTATACTAACTAAGTATGCAATGTCGGGATGGGTGACTGTAAGGTAATTCAACTTCCTAACCAATCTTTTGTATCTTTTAGAATCTTTGAACATATCTCCTTCTTTAGTAAGTTGTAAGTTAGGGGACATAGGTGTGTTGCATGGTTTTACACCCAACTTACCTGTTTTAGATAGCAAATCAAGAACATACTTTCGTTGAGATAAAAATATCCCCTTGTTACTTCATAATACCTTGATTCTTAAGAATATTTGAGATTGCCTAAATCTTTGGTATGAAATTGAGTCTGAAGATAAGTTTTCAGGGATGAGATGCCTGTAGTATCACTACCGGTGATAACTGTATCATTAACATATACAACCAGAAGAATGATGCCAGATGCAGACTTTCTATAAAAAACCAAGTGATTAGATTAACTCTTTTTAAGACCAAACTGCTCTACTACCGTACTGAATTTACTAAACCAAGCTCTAGGGCTTTATTTTAACCCATATAATGATTTATGAAGGCGATAAACTTTACCAAACTCCCTTTGAGCAGCAAACCCAAGTGGTTGCTCCATATATACCTTATCCGAAATGTCTCTATGCAAAAAAAAAGCATTTTTAATATCAAGCTGATAGAGAGTCCAATCATGGGTAGCTGCCAAGGAAATAAAAAGACAAATTGAGGTAAGCTTCACTACAGGGGAGAAAGTGTCAGAATAATCGACCCCATAAGTCTGGGTAAACCCTTTGGTCACTAGATGAGCTTTGAGACGTGCGACAGACCCATTAGAATTTACTTTAATAGCAAATACTCATTTACATCCAATAGCTTTCTTTCCTGCAACCAAGTTTACTAATTACCAAGTGTCATTAGCATCTAAAGCACTCATTTCCTATATCATAACATTGCGCTAACCAAGATGAGATAGGGCAGCATGAACAGATTTAAGTAACATTAATGAATCTAGAGAGGTAACAAAAGCATAGGAAGCACGAGATAGTTGATCATAGGACACAAAAGAAGAAATTGGATAGGTACATTAACGTTTACCTTCACGAAGGGCAGTGGGAATATAAAGATCATTGGTCTCTGGATTTGATGAAGAATGACATTCTAGTAATGGACATGAGTTAGGAGGTGCCTGTCATCTTGAATATACCTGCAAGATAGGAGGTCTAGGGTGTAGAGGAGAAGAAGACACAACACGAGATTGGACAATATAAACTAAAAAATTATCATCGGCCTTGTTTGGGGTAGGAGTACATAAAGAAGAGAAAAATAAGGTGTCTTCGAAAAACGTAACATTTGCAGACACTAGGTATTTATTCAAACTTGGATAAAAACACCGATAGTCTTTTTGCATACGAGAATATCCTAAGAATACACACTTAAGTGATTTAGGATCAAGTTTGGTAAGACCAAGACGAACATCACGAATAAAACATGTATTGCCAAAGACACAAGGTTTAATGAGAAACAATGTTTTAGATGGAAAGAGAATAGTATATGGGATCTTACCGTCCAAAATAGATGATGGTAAGCGATTGATAAAAAAACAGGCTATAACTTCAACATCTGCCCAAAAATGTTTAGGGACTTTCATTTCGAATATGAGGGCTCTAGCTGTTTCAAGGAGGTGTCTATTTTTCCTTTCTTCCACTCCATTTTGGGAAGATGTGTCAACATAGGACGTTTGATGAAGTACTCTATATTGAATCATATAGTTTTGGAATTCATAAGAAGTGTATTCCTTAGCATTATCACTCCACAAGATGTGACTGGTAGAATTAATTTGAGTGTTGATTTCAGCACAAAAAGCAGAAAAATACGAAAATAATTCAGACTGATTTTGCATTAGATAAATCCAAGTTACACGGGAATAATCATCAATAAAAGTGATCAAGTATTTGAAACCATTTTTAGACACGGACGAACATAGACCCCAAACATCAGAATGGACTAATTTAAAAGGAAAACTGGCGATTTTATTGACTTGAGGACTAGAGGGCAAACGATGATGTTTGGCAAATTGACAAGACTCACATTCTAATGTTGACACATTTTGAAATGAAGGTGTTTGTGCCATATTTGAAATTTTTGGCTAAAATATTAAGGCCATTAAATTTGTGGCTTAATTTGATATTTTGGCTAAAATATTAATCAATTTTATTTGATGAGAATTTTGAAGCCCAAAATTAATTAAAAGACAATCCCACAAGATAAGAAGGTTCTAGAATTATTTAGAAGACTCTGGAGATTCTGGAATGCCTTGGGAAAAAAAAACAGCTTGGGGATGAAGGCGTCTGAGTCACGTGAATTTATTGCCAAAGAAATGGAAGACTCTTGAACTACTGGAGAATTAATTGGAGGAGTAGCCTGCAAGTAAAAGAGCCTATAAAAGCAAGGGAAAACATACATAGGAGGAGATATATATCTACATTATCTACATCAATCTATAAAAAACTAGTCTACAAATTTAGAATTTTAGCTCATCATTTTCTTTGTTTATCAGCTCTGTCAAATTTTAATTTTGTACTAAGCTTCCGAATTAATACAATTTCATTTTTAAGTCTTCAAACCGTTCTTTATTTAGAAATCAATTTCCATCTCTGAAATCCAAGCAAATTGTGGTAAAGACGCTTGGGAATTCATAAACATTTGAAAGAAGTCAGGTCAATTTTTAAGGATCCGCTCCTCTAGCACGCTCGCAAATACACAAAGCGCAAAATAGCCAAACAATCTTTTGGCATGCTCGGTGGGACTTGTTTCAAAAAGATGAACATATTTGAAAAAGAATTTTTTAAAGTTGGTTACTGGACCAACAACTCACCTGTAAACCCAGGTGATTTCTGGGATGAAGACTTGTTGCCTCAGGACCACTTTTAGATTAAGGCACCTTTTGGCTATTCAGGCCAAAATTTGAATATCACTGCTAATAAAGACTTGATGCCTTAGGATCATTCTTGAACTGAGGCACCTTTTGACTATTCATGCCAAAATTTAGAGATCCTTGATACTACTGCAAATGAAGGCATTAATGTTCTCATAGGGATGCATGACTCAATTTCACAAATAAAGAGTTCTCTGCAAGACTCTTTGTAAAAACTCAATGCTGTGCAAAAAACTATGCAAGAGATGAATAATTCATTTGCTACAGTAAATGAAAAATTTTTCAAACTGAAAAATCAAAATTCGGCACCAAAAGTGGTGGTTCAAAAGAAATCTGGACATTCAGCTAAGCCAAATGTTAAAGGAGGCCAGATTTATGATGATAGCAGGTAAAATTCAAGTCCACCGTCTGAAATTCATGACAAGAAGATTGTTCATCAAGAAAAAGGCACGGGGGGCAATTTTCTCTAGGGTTATATGCCAAATCCCCAGACCTACATGAATTTTCCCCAGGGACAAAAGCAAAGCACAAGGAGTACACATGAGGAACAATCAATTCCTCAAGGTCAGACATCTTTTCCCCAAGAATAGGAACTAATTCCCTGAGGATTAGAAAAAAATACAAAAGGTGACATTTTACCTAAAAAGAATCAATTTGCCAAGCACTAGTTCCTCAAATGCTGATGTATCAAGCCCATTCACCTTCTCCTCAATCCCCAAAGGTGGAAGTGAACCTTAATACAGAAAAGGAGACAAAGCTGATAGAGGAAAATTCATTTTCCTCAATGGCATCAACCAAATATGCTAATATGGATTCAAGAACACTGGTGGATCTTAAAAAGAAAATCAAAGAAGAACAAAAGGGGGGTTTACCCTTCTAACATGAATCCAAACAAGTTCAAAAGTCATTAGAGGCCAGTTTCTCATAAGAAATTTTCACCATCAAATAAAAGGCCACCTGATCCAAATTCATTTAAAAATAGCCATAAATACATGCCAAGAAAGGATAAAATGCCTGTACAACTTAGATTTATGGTACCACAGTCTGCTCCACCAAACAAGCAGTGGTGAAGGGTTATAGACGAAAAGTTTTCTCAACCTCTAACTCATACTCAGAAGGGAAGGTTGTAGAGACAAAGGGAAACTGAGGGAATACAAGAGGTCCAACCTAATGCTAAGGTCAATTTTAGGCCTAAAGTTATAAATGATCCACCTTCTAACAAAAAGGAGTCCTTGATGCAAAAGGCTGAGGAAGATGTCACTAGGTCCCACACTTGGGGGGCAACTTTCCTAGGAGAAATAGAAGGGGTCATCCAAAGGTCATTAGGAGAGGTAATTAATGCAATAATAATGGTTTTCTAATTATTATCGATGATAAAAAATCCCTTCATATTTTCTTTATGGGAAGTCCAAATGAAATACTGAGGAAATTTAAAGAGGATTATTTTGCATATAAAGTGGTTGGATGTTACTTTTCTATTAAGCCAATGAAGGGTGTGAAATGAGGTGGAGTTGAAAATATTTCCCACTATGTGGAAAAATAAAAGCAAAAATAAAAATAAATAACTGGCCTCTCTGGCCAGGGATTGCCATGTAATGGCAATATGTGCTTTTTGGTTTGTAAGTTTTTAGTATGTTTTATTTACTATTGCAATTTTAAATTTTGGTGTGTTTCTATTTACTATTGTTTTTCCAGTGTGTTTTTAGTGTGTGAATGAGTGCTGTGACTGGTGAATGGTTGATGAAATTTCAATGGCATAACGGCTAAAAATTGGGCATTTTAATGCATGGCTGTGGTGTATGTGTCTGGTGTGATAAAGTGATAAAAAAAGGTTGAGTTTAAAAGCAGACATGCAAATACAAAGCAAATTCCCAGAAGACAGGACATGATAGTGGATTCATCTTAATTGTGAAGGATGGCCAGAGATATATCAAGAAAGATGCAGACTAGTTGTTAAAAGTTAAGATAAATAGAAATCCCTAAGATACACAACAAGTGGAGGAGAATTTGCAAGTTCATGGAGTAATTCATGCAGACAAAGAGCACAAATCCAAATTTCTTAGGTACAAAAACATAAAAAAAAAAAAAAGGCTAAATAAATAATTAACTTGGCCAAGCAATAAAGATTGCCTTGGAAATATATTTTGTTATTATAAGAAAAGGCAATATTTTGGTATTTTACTGCTAAAATAAAATAAATATGCCTTATGAATATACATACAAGATTGGTATGGTTTGAGATATATGTGTTTGTGGTTTTCATAAACCACATGCTATTTTAATATTCTGTCTATGCTATAGTAAATGTTGTACTAAGTTTTACCAAATTACAAATGTTGGAACATGCAGATTGTGCACAGAAAATGAGTAAAGCATCTTCTTCCCTAAGGAAATTAATTCCTAAAGATGGCTAAATGTTGAGCCAAAGATTCTAATTTTATTCTTGGTTAAAATTCATCAAGCATTCAAGCAATCAAAGCATTATTCCTCAAAAGAGCTACATTTCAATAAATAGCAAGTGACAAAGCCAAATAAAATTGAATTAATTTGGCTACGAGTTCAAAATTATTCTTTTGTGCAAATTGAAGATGTAAAATTATTTTGGCATAAAGGTTGCCAAAATAAAGCAGAAATAAAATAATTGACCAGATAAATGAGCGAGATTAGCAAATTAAATTTCCGATTAGACTAACTTCTACATCTCAAAGCACTCAAAGCCATCAAGGTTATAACATTTAGCTGAACAAGCATTTGAGCATAAAAGAGTGAAGGCTAAACATTGCTAATACAACAAGAGCTTGCAAATAAATAGCCAAATCATGATACACAAATTATTTGGCGATTTGGCTAGGAATAATGCAATTTTGAGTCAATGCCGAATCAATAATTTTTTTAAGCTAGTTATCCACTTCATAAAATATATTCAAAGAAAGCCAAAAACACACATGAATCATTTTTGGCTAGATCCATGATAATACAATTTTTGTGAGCAATGCCAAAATATTTGTTTTGGCTAAATAATCCATTCCAAGAGCAAAAACACATTCTAAGCACTAAATCGCAAGCCAAATCACAATTGATTATAGCAATTCATCTCAAAGATTAATAAGAGAGGAAAATAGAATTACCTCTTTCCAGAAATACACTTTGGATAAGAATTTGCCTTGGGAATTTGGTTTGAATGTGTACACATGGTTTGCAAAAATTGCAAAACCAAGAGAAAAATAAGAAATTGCTGATTTGAAGTTGAGAAATAAATTGGGACAGCAGCTCTGTTGATATTATTTTCTTCGTTTTGAGAAGAAAGCAACTTTAATGATGATTGGACGACCAGAGCTTGGGCAGAGGACAACAAGACATAGAAGGCGCAAGGTGTGAGCTGTCCGGCAAAGAAGGGGTTGCAAGAGCTTTCCAGTGAAAAAAAAAAGTAAAAGGAAGTAGTAGTGAGAAAAAAAAAGGAAAGGAAAATTATGGAAGAAGATGTGGCCCCTTCTTGTCTCTGAGCATTTGATAATGATACCACCATTTCCCTTTTATCATATAAAAAAAATTAATGGGCCATGCCTTTACCTTTGTGCATGTGATGAAATATTAATCGGCCATGTTTTTACCTTTGTGCATGCCTAAATACTAATTAATATTTATTTGGATATGGCCTATGTGATATTTCAAAGAAGAAAAAAAAGAGCAAATATATATATATTCGTGGATTTTATTTTACATGTAAATTAGCATTTGATTACCCAAGCTAATTACATGCGGGGGGCATTGTTTGTGCCATATTTGAAACTTTTAGCTAAAATATTGAGGCCATTAAATTTGTGGCTTGATTTGATATTTTGGCTAAAATATTAATCAATTTTATTTGATGAGAATTTTGAAGCCTAAAATTAATTAAAAGACAAGCCCACTAGATAAGAAGGTTCTAGAATTATTTAGAAGACTCTGGAGATTTTGGAATACCTTGGGAAAAAAAATCAGCTTGGGGATGAAGGCATTTGAGTCACGTGAATTTATTGCCAAAGAAACAGAAGACTCTTGAACTGTTAGAGGATTAATTGGAGGAGTAGCCTGCAAGTAAAAAAGCCTATAAAAGCAAGGGAAAACACATATCGGAGGAGATATATATTTGCATCATCTACATCAATCTACAAAAAACTAGTCTATAAATTTAGAATTTTAGCTCATCATTTTCTTAGTTTATCAGCTCTGTCAAATTTCAATTTTGTACTAAGCTTCCAAATTAATACAATTTCATTTTTAAGCCTTCAAATCGTTCTTTATTTACAAATCAATTTCCATCTTTGAAATCTAAGCAAATTGTGGTAAAGGCGCTTGGGAATGCACAAATATTTGAAAGAGGTCAGGTTAATTTTTAAGGATTTGCTCCTCTAGCACACTCGCAAATACACAAATCACAAAATAGCCAAACAATCTTTTGGCACAGTTGGTAGGACCTGTTTCAAAAAGATGAACAGATTTGAAAAAGAATTTTTCAAAGTTGGTTATTGGACCAACAACTCACCTGTAAACCCAGGTGATTTCTGGGATGAAGACTTGATGCCTCGGGACCACTTTTGGACTAAGGCACCTTTTGGCTATTCAGGCCAAATTTTGAATATCACTGCTAATAAAGACTTGATGCCTTAGCCAAAAAGAGTCAGGTCAATTTTTGAGGATCCGCTCCTCTAGCACGCTCGTAAATGCACAAATTGCAAAATAGCCAAACAAAAGGATATAACTATTTTAATGAAGACAAAGAGGGATGACCCAATCAATGATGAATTATAAATAGTTGTAAAGCACCGGAACATGCAACCGGTCCCGACACTGGAGTACATAAAGACCCCTTGATTCATTTCCTCTACCAAGAATCTGCTTTGTCATAAGATCCTGAAAAACTCAATAATCAGGATAAAAAAGAGCATAATACTGTAATGCATGAGTAATTTTATTGATAGAAATTAGATTAAAAGAAAACTTTGGCAAACTCAACACAGATGATAAGGAAAGTGAGGGAGTAAGAGGTATTGTTTTAGAACCAATAACTTGTGAGGAAGAACCATAAGCTAATGTGACAAGAGTATTAGAGGTTTGTGAATGGAAAGTGGAAAAGAGACTAGGATTACCTGTCATATGATCAGTAGCCCCAGAATCAATGATCCAGTTGGACGAAGAGGAAAGCAGACATGCAGAAGAATTACCTGATTTTGCAATTGCAGTGATAGGGGAAGAGGAGTGCTTTTGTGCTTCTTGAAACTCAGTCAATTTTATAAATTCTTCTGCAAAAATAGTGATGTGTGAATCAGAGGATGAACTGGGTATAATAGTTATATGAGCTGATGGATTTCGTTGATTTTTATTTTGTAATGCCTTGCAATTCCATTTAGTATGACCTGGTTCATGATGGTATCGATAAACCAATCCCTCTAAGTTTGGACCTCCATTGTCCCTATTACTTGGGTCCCCACCTTTATGATTACGTTTGGCAGTATTGTTGACAAGAGCACTGGAAGGTGGTCCTGGTGGAGTAGGAGTATTATTCTCAGTGAGAAGGACTCTAACAAAAATTTCTTAAAGAGAGGAAAGCTCTGGACTTGACAAAATTTATGATTTGGTAGTGTGAAATTAAGAACTGAGACCTGCAATGAAACTCATTACCGCCGTCTTTTCCCTTTGGTCTTGTTGAGTTTTAATGTTAGGACTGAAAGACAGAAGAGCATTGTGTTCTTCATAAGTTTGTTTAAACTACATAAAATATGTTTGGAGGGACAAATCTTATTGTTCAGCGCAATAGAATCCTTTGCAAACTTCATAGATGCGAGACACATTCCCTCTACTAGAATAAATAAATTCTAGATATCCCATTAATTCTTTTACAAACTCATAATGATTAATTAGCCCAACAATTTCAATATCGATAGAGTTGCATATTTGCAAAAATAACCGGGCATCATCTCTTAACCAAGACTTTCGAGTGTCATCAGTTGGAGGTTCATCAGTGAGGTGAGCATCCATAGAAATACTTCTAAGATAAATTTTGATGGTTTTGGACCAAGCTAGAAAGTTGGATCTAACAAATTTATAGTCGGTAATTTTAGACATAACAGGAATAATATCAGTGACAATAATATTTTTTTTTCAGCCATAGTGAGGGCTTAAAATCAATAGCATTCAGGAATAATAATAAAACCAGATTAGTAAAATAGCTAGGAACAGTAGCAAACCCAGTAAAATAGAGCAACCAAGCTAAACAAACAATAACTTATTTCTAGCACAAGTGATAAGCAATCGGCCAAGTATAATATCATAAGTGAACAGAGGAGGACAACAGTAGTAGTAGAAATAGCAAAAATAAAAATAACTAATGCTAGAGAAGATGACTGGAAATAGAAACAACAGCAGCTGCTTCTATTGAAGGCCAGTAGTGAGCTGTACTAAAGGCTTAAAAGTGGTGACCTAAAGAAAGAGGAAAAAAAATGCCTTCTGGTTGCTAGGCAGATCAGACCAGAAAAATATCAGAGAAAAAAAATATGCTCACTGTGAAACAGATTAGACTTGCCCTGATACCATGAGAAAAGGAAAGATCTATTTTCTCATATCATAAACAATGAATATGTAAACCTATATATATAAGATAAGGGACAACTATTTAAGGAAATAGTTGCTTATTCCTCTAATTAAGCCATTAATTAAGGAATCCCTAGTTAAACTACAAGTTGTCTTGCTCTAGTCCAACTACACTCTAGTCAATCTACAAGACAACTATTTAAGGAAAGAGTTGCCTATTCCCCTAATTAAGCCATTAATTAAGGAATCCCTAGTCAAAATACAAGTTTTCTTGCTCTAGTCCAACTACACTCTAGTCAATCTACAGGCTGGAATTAAACTATAGGCTGTAACAGGTTCAATATGTGACCACCATGTTGATCTTAGCAATAATAAATCTTAATTTTGATCATAAAAAACTTGATTTTGAGCATTTAATATGTTTGTTTAAGTGTGTATAAGCTAGGACTATCATGGAAATTAAAATGAAGTTAAGCATGCTTTTGTGCTAAATCAACCTTCGAGATTCCAGGAGGATTTTGGAAGTCTTAGACTTTTATAATGAGAAAGTTGTCTTCTTAAAATTTGAAGTAGACATCAAAAGATTTTTGAATTAATCTTACTTATCAAAATTTGAATTCATTTGGGTCTGGAAATCTTTAGTTAAAATTAGCATATGTAGTTTTCATTTTGATTTGAGCATCTCTTAGTATTTCAACAATATATTGAGCTACAGATGTCCAATTGAGGTGATTAAAAGTTCTATGGAAAGATAACACAAATACCTAGAACTTTTATGAAAAAATATTAGGCTGATTCGATTTTATTCAATGGATAAAAGTCATGATCCCGACTGGGACAATGCAAGTCCCGACCATGACCAAAATTGCACCAAATTGAAGAAATCTTCCAGAACATATCTTGAGCCAATGTCATGACTGGGATCAGTGTGATCTCGATTGGGATCAATGTAGTCATGACCAGGACAAGTGCAGGCTTCAAATATAATGGCTATAATGGATATATATTTTATTATCCCGACCGGGATCAGTGTAATCACGACCGGGACCAGAGTTTTTACAACCTGAAAGTCCAAATTTCATTCAAATAAAGTTTGAATTTATTGGAAATAAAATTATTGTTTCTAATAGCTATAATTGAATTACTCAACTATAGAGGTTAAGAAACTTATTTATTCATTACATATTCTTAAGAAAATTCTCTTCAAATTCATTCTATGTTTGTATAACTCTTGTGAGAGTTGGTGAGTGTTAGAATATAAATTCTTGTTCTTCTATTTTCTGGGTTTAGAAAAAGGGAAGTGAGGTTCTATTCTAAAAGAATTGGTTTAAGTGTTTAGCCATTAAAACACTTAGGAATTTGGTTGTAGTGTAAGCCTTTAAAACACTTGTGAATCAATTTTTGAGTAAGCCTTGAAAACTCAAGTTATAAGGTTTGAGTTGAGCCTAAAACTCAAGTTGTAAAAATCAATCTAAGGAAATAGATTGTGGTGATTCAAAATCCTAACTTGGGGATAAGTTAGGTGGAACATATGATTATTGAGAATCCGAACTCCTTAAATTCTTGTGTTCATCATTCTTCCTTCTCAACATTCTTTCATTTTTGTTTATTTATTTTTAAGTTTTGATTTTTGTTCAATAGCCCTATTCACCTCCCCTCTAGGGCATTTTCATTTGGTATCACAGCTTGAATTCTAGGAACTTCATTGTTAGAATACAAGATCATGGGAAGTGAAAAATCAAAACTCCTCCTCTCTTAGACCTTTCTTTGATGGTAGTGATTATTCAAATTGAAAATTCAAAATGGAGCTATATCTAGATAATGAATCTAGACTTTGGGAAAGTGTCCTAATAGGATGGGAACCTCCTAAAGCTACCAAAGATGGTGTAGTCACTATTCTCTTAAAATATGAATGGAGCAATGATCAAAAGGAAGAAAACATCAAGAACAAAAAGGCTATGATCACCATAGCATCCTCCATGACAAGAGAAGAAAGTAGCAAGCTTCAATATTATATTTCTGCCCAGGAAATGTGGGAGACCTTAGAAAGCTATTATGAAGGCAACGTACAAGTTAGAAGTAAGAAGGTTCAATTCCACATGTATGAGTATGAACTCTTCAAAATGAAGTCACATGAATCTATCATGGAGATGACCAATCGTCTCATGGCTCTTCTCACAACCCTCAAGAAACTTGGAAAACATTTCTCCATAGAAGAAGTAAACAACAAGATTCTAAGAATCCTACCTAAGAAGGATTGGGAATCTTGAGTTACTTCAATTGAGGAAGCTAAAGGCCTCTCAACTCTCTCAACCGATGTGCTTATTGGAAAGCTTCTCACCCATGAGCTTATAATAAAGCAAAGAGGTGAAGAGCAAGAAGAGAAGGAAGATAAGAAGAAAAGCATTGCATTAAAACTTCCCAAAATGATAGTGAAGAAGAAAACATTTAAGATTTTGGTGAAGAAGGTGATGAAATTGCCATGCTCACAAGAAACTTCAAAAAGTTCTTAAGAAAATAACACTCCTCAAGAACTAGAGACAACAAAAAATATGAAGGAGATGGTAAGAAGAAAACAAAAGAAGTTGCTTACTATGAATGCAAGAAACGGGGTCATATCCGAAGTGAGTGCCCTAAACTCAAATTCAAGAATAAAGGAGCAAAGGATAGGAAGAAGACCTTCAAAGTTACTTGGGATGACTCCTCCGAATCTAAGAAGGAAGATGAACAAGAAGAAGTGGCCAACCTTTGCTTCATGGCTCTTAAAGATGAAAAAGAGGTACCATATATTTCTAACTCATCTTATGATGATTGTGAATATGATGATGATGATGATGACGATGACGATGATGATGATGATGATGATGATGATGATAATGAGAGCTCTATTTTGAGCAAAATTATGCATAAATATACTAACTTACTTTCTAGGAAAAAGTTTTACAAGTATAAGTTTACTAGCTTATCTGAGGAATTTGAAACTTGAAAAATGATTTTTCTAAACTTATTAAAACAAATGAAAAATTTTCAAGTGATTTGGAATGCTCAAGTTCTTTGAAAGACCAACTTAAGAAAGCAAATGATGAAAATCATAAACTTTCTAAAGAAGTCTTAGAGTTAAAAAATTCCATTTCTAAATTTCAAAAGGGAAAAGAGACTTTAGATAGTCTTCTTGACTCTAAAAAATTTCATGGAGATACTTATGGAATTGGATATAAAAATGGAATGACTCCCTTATCACCATCACATATTAATTTTGTTAAAGCATCACATGACTCTATTGCATCTACATCCAAAAATGAAACTCAAGCCTTTAAAGCTAAGAGGTCTCATGTGTCGAACCATAAGAGAAAGTCTAATAAGACTCAACCTTTATTGACACAAAGAGGTAAGGCTCAAACTAGAGCACCACAACCTAAACATGCTTACATGTATACTAAACACAACACTTCTAAGCATGTTACACAACACAATGCACATAAACATGTTGCAAAAACCTATCAAAATACATATTGTCATTATCAATGTATGTCTCACACTATGACTCAAGAGAGTTATAGAAAGCACTCACCACCACAACTCATAAGGCATGTTTCATACACTAGAAAAGCATATCATCCTAGGAGAAATAAATTTGCCAATGTTGAGTGTTTTTATTGTATGACCAAAGTTCACTCTAGCAATGTGTGCTTCTATAGAAGATTGCACTTAAACTTGCTTCCTTTGGATTACCTTGAGACTAACCAACCTAGGCCAAGAAAGGTTTGGGTTCAAAAGAATGTATAAATTATATTTTATAGGTATGCTTGAAGTCCACAAGAACAAAAAGTAGTTGGTATCTTGATAGTGGATGTTCAAGACATATGGCTGGAGACAAAGAGCAATTCAACAAGCTT
>CATIWM010440340.1:0-12907 GCA_949671775.1 Mallotus repandus
AACTACGTTCAAATACAAAATTTAATCCATGGCATTCCATGGATCTTCATAGGTTTTGTTCTCCACCATGAATTCAAATCACCCCATTCATAATTATAAACACAAAAATAAATAAGGATTAGTAACTAAAAAGATAAAAATAAAAATTAAATCAGATCAAATCAAAATTAAATAGAATAAAAATAATCAAATAAAATAAGAAGAGAAAGGAGTAGAAAAAGAACTAGTTTGATGGATACAGTATTGATTCACTTAGAAGGTGATCACCATTGATGAAAGCATGTGGCTTTTGTTGTGTTTGTCTGTGATTTTAATTTATTTAGATCTGATTCATGGCTAAAACTTGAAAAAAAGTACGTAAGAAAAATGGATGTGTTTTGGTTGACGGCTAAAAATCAGAAAGGTGGGGAGAAAAGAAAATAAAAAAAACCTCGCCTCCCCCAACGTGAAAAGAAAATTAAGTATTTATAAAAACACCATCCTGTAACCCTAATATGATTACAGGATAAAAATCAAATAAAATAAATTATTTTTATTATTTATATAAAAAAATCTATTTATCCGCACATTTATCTAATAAAAAAAATATTTATCAAAATAATCTAATCAAAATTTATGGATAAATAACAAATAAATAAAATAAAATAAATAAAATAAAAAATTACAAAAAAGAAAAAAAAAACAAAACGTAAGTGGCCAAACCAAATTACAATTTCAAAAGGGAATTGGCCGTATGGCCCATTCCCCACATTCTTTTTTTTTTGAAAATTTGTTAAAAATAAATTTTAAATAAATAAATAAAATTTAAAAATAAATTACAATTTAGTTCAAAATCAATAAATCTAATTTCACAGTCTATTTTCATCATCGGGTCCTCTATCGCATCCATGCTCTAGTTATCCCGAAATTGGGTGCTTAGACATATCCTCATGCCCCTTTTGCAAATCGCATCCAAACCAGAGTACATATGAGAAAAAGCAATCGTACCCCAATTGTACTTCAGCAAGTCCCTCAAATTCTTTATAATAGGCAACAACTGCAAACAACCAGTGCCCGAAGCATTCAAAAATTCCTTCAACTGACATGACCGACATCAGGTCAAATGTTTTCTATTATGAACCAAGCCCCGAAAAAGCAGTTGGCTCGTATGTATTTATTAGGAAAGCAATGCAATAGTTGTATTTAATTTCCTTTACTTTCTGTTATTATTATGTGCTTGTGTGGATGTGCATATATCAACTGTCATTTCGAAACTCGGGTGATGCAGTAGCCATGTATCAAGTATTGTATAATAAGAAATAGCTAAAAAGTATATGCGATCTCCCGAACCTAGAATCTTTGCTAGAGACAATACTCGTTGAGTGACCAGATGTTTTCTCTTTCATGTTTTCCTGATTTTCAAAAAATCAAGTGGCGACTCTATAAACATAAGGCGTCTCGGATCCCCCTAAGACCAATCATTTGTTCTTGTCCTGTAAATGGAACGAAAGTCCCTTTTGCTAAAGTTGCCATGTCCCTTCCTTTCAGTTCACTTGGTTTAGAAGAGACTCCGAATCAAAGAAAACAAGTTTCTAAACAAAAAGGTCACTCACATAAAAATTATGAGAATTATCTAAAAGTCTCTGTCATAGAGACTAAAGTTATGAAAATTCTATGAAAACAAAAAATGAGTATATTTCCAAGAATCACATTAAAAATGTTGAAACGATAAAGAATTTTTTGTATACTTAAACTACACGATTAAATAACAAAGGAGAAATTATTTAATGATTCAGTGTGATATATTTATGATAAATATACAAGAATATAAGTATTTGAGTACGTGGAAATATGTGTTCAGTTGAGATAGTGTTGGCCAACATGAATTAAAAACTATTTTTAGGACATCGTATAAATTCATTATGCCTTTGAAGCAAATTTATATGATTAACAAGTATGCATACTTATTCTATTTTGTCTGAGAAAGAGTGATAAGATATTGTGCTCTGAGAAAGAGTGATGAGTTATTGTACTCCAAAAAGGAGCTAATGATAATGGTATCGTCAAACTATTTAGAAATACAATACAATGATTATAATTTCATGTCTAGACAGTAATTAGAACAAGAGATATTGCTTTTTAATGCTCAAATCTCATATTGAATGATACAATCAATGTAATCGAGAAGATACAGAAATAAGATTGCAAAAGTAAAATTTATTTAATGAAAGGAATTGTACTTGAAATTTATGATTGAAACATAAACACTATATTTTTAGAATGAGAATGCTAAGATAATATTTTTTTATAATATATTGAACTTTGATATTTAATTATTTATTGATCACTCTTTTATTTTGATATCATGTATTCTTAAATTATGTTTAAATCTTGACTGCTTCTTGATATATGAGCTATTTATTGATGTTGTTATATTCACTGGGTAATTTCCTTATGAAATCACTCCCACTTGTTTTTCTTTTATATTTTCCAATATAGGTTGTATATTTTGTTTTGTACAGTTCGAGATATTCATGGCTAGAGATGTGTAGGCCCAAAGATGCACATCTAGTCTCGGATCGAGGCACAGAGAGAGAGGGTTATCGGTGATATTTAGTGTTCATGTATTTTGCTTATAGTTTTTTATAACGCATACTTTTGTATTCCATAATGAGGATGTTATTATACAAGTGATAGAACACCTTATTATGCACATATATGTTAAGATATAAAATCAAATGCTACTTGCCATCGCTAAAGTATTTGGAGTTAAATACTATGTTAAATAAGGTAATGCTCTACTCTAACGGTGTCACCATCGGATGGGATTTTCCGGTGAGGCATTGAAGGGGAGGGGTGTTACAATTTAAGTTGGTATCAGAGCTCTAGGTTATTAGATTCTGTAGACATTAAGGAATATTAATTTTTAAGGATATTAGTTATGAATTTGAGATTGGTGGCAAGTAATATTGAAGTGTATGTTTTTGAATTTCAGGATATTGATAGATGATAAGAATTAGAGGTGGTCTAGTAGGAGGTTGAGGTCAAGGGCGTGACAGAGGTAGAGGAGGAGGTAGAGGTCGTGGTCCAGGGAACCAACCTAGTAGGAATGATGTTGTATAATGGGCTAGTCATTTGATTAGGAATCAAGCATTATAGTGGAATTATCTCCATCTTTAGCGTTTGTTGGCAACGAAGATGATGAAACACCTAATGCTCGTACATATAGCCAATAAGGCAGTTTGGTACCAATTATGTCTGCATCAATCTTTAAGAATATGCCAAGGAGAGAACACATAATAACTGTCAACCTTAGCCACCTATAGTGCAAATGGATACGCTAAATCCGCAAGCACCACCAATATTGCATATTGATGCTACTGACTTGGCACGCATAGTGGCAATTATGATGGCTAAGAAAGAAAAGTACAAGAAGCCAAGAGATATTATCGAACATGCTAAGAAACATAGGGCATATGATTTTCATGGCATGTTAGACCCTGAATAAGCTAATAAGTGGGTCAAGACAATGGATAAGGCCTTTACCACATTGCAGTTAATAGATGAAGAAAAGGCTAAAAATGTGTATGGCCTAATGTTTAACAAGGCAAGCTAGTGGTTAACTCAAGTCAAGAACTTGCATGGAGAAGTTTTCACTGGCAAATGTTTAAAGAAGAATTCAATAAAGAATATCTTACTAAAATATATCAAAACTAGAAGAAGGCAGCCTTTGTTAACTTGGCTCAAACTTTAATGGCTGTTAGGGAGTATATAGACAAGTTTAAAGATTTATACAAGTATACTAAAGATGTTTATCCTATTGATGAATTGAAAAGCAAGAAATATCGAGATGAATTACATATCTCCTTATATGGGAAGCTAAACTTATGTTGGCATATCTTTTAGAGGTTGGGTTGAGAAAGCCATGAAACAAGAGAGATTAGGTAAGGAGTTGGAGGCTACAAGTCATTCAAAGCCTGAACATTAGGAAGAAAGTTCTAGATAGTCCTGGAGGAGAAATGGAAATAAAAAAGTCAAGGTTCTCCTCATATTCAATGAATAACATAGGGATAGGAGGAAATAACAGGCCTCAGGGAAGTGGTATGTCTACAAGATAACCAATGACACCACCTAGGCCAATTAATGCGCACTTTGGGAGAAATACTATCCCTTGGTGCAATGAGTGCAAGAAAAACCACTTTGATAGCAGTGGAAATAGTGGAGTATAATGTTACAAGTGCAATGAGAAGGGGCATTATGCTCATGAGTGCCTAAAGAAATTTTTGGGAGAATAATCTATTCAATGATCAAATACTCCAAGGAATGGAAGAGCTGGAAGGCCACCAAATTTGGTTAGACTTGCAGTTGTTCAAAGTGAAGCAAGCATAATAGCTCCACAACCACAAAATAAAGCTATTGGACAAGCAAATGCACCTTGAAATGTGCAACAAGCAAGAGTGTATGTAGTACTAGAACGTGATGTTGAGAATGCACTGGATGTAATAACCGGTACAACTTATGTGTTTGATAAATTATCACATATTCTAGTTGATCCTGGTGCTACATTCTCATTCATATCTTTTGCATTTGCCATACATAATAATCTTAAGTCCTGTGATATAATAGATCCTATACTTGTAAGTATGCTAATGGGGACGAGTGTGATTTGTAAGACGATTATCAAAATGTTTCTGTGAGAGTTGGAGAAGCTGAAATGAAGTGGAATTTTATATCATTGCTAATTAATGAGTTTGCTGTTATACTTGGTATGGATGGTTTAAGTCAATACCGGGAAAATGTGAACTACTATAAATGACAAGTAGACTTTGAAATAGAAGATGGAAGGAAAATAAGTTTGTAGGTGAAGGTAAGAAAGCATCCACTAAAATCATTTTAGCCATGACTGCGATGAAGTATTTAAGAAAAGGCTGTGAAGCTTTCTTAGCTTTTGCGATAGATAAAAGCAAGGGAGAGGTGCCAATAAATGAATTACTTATTGTGAATGAGTTTGAGGATATGTTTCCAAATTAATTGCCAAGTCTGCTGCCTGAAAGAGAAATTGAATTCAAAATTGAATTATTACTGGGTACAGTGCCTATCTCCTAACCACCATACCAAAATGCTCTAACTGAACTGAAGGAGTTAAAGGTGCAACTACAAGAGTTGTTAGATAAAAGATTTATCTAACCCAATTTTCAAAGATAGATTTGAGGTCTGACTATCACCAATTGAGGATTAAGGAGTCAGATGTTCCCAAAACTACTTTTAGAATAAGATATGGACATTATGAGTTCTTGGTAATGCCATTTGGACTGATGAATGCACCAGCTACATTCATGGATTTGATGAATTAAGTGTTGAAGCAATACTTGGACAAGTTTATAATCATATTCATCGATGATATTCTGGTGTATTCGAAGTCAAAAGAGGAGCATGAAGAGCATTTAAGAATAGTGTTAAAGATTTTGAGAATTAAACAATTGTATGCGAAGTTCAGTAAATGTGAATTTTGGTTAAATAAAGTTGTATTTTTAAAACACGTAAAATCTGTGGAAGGGGCGTATGTTGATCCTAGTAAAGTTGCTGCAATTGTGAATTGGGAGCCACCAAAGAATGTGATAAAAGTGCAAAGTTTCTTAGGTTTGACAAGACATTGTAGAAAGTTTGTTCAAAACTTCTCAATAATTGCATCTTCTTTGATGAAATTATTAAGAGAGAATGTGAAGTTTAACTGGACTCCTGAATGTCAACAAGGCTTTGAGATTTTGAAAGAGAAGTTAATCACTATACCAGTGTTATCATTGCTAGTTGAAGGAGGAATATATGTGGTATATATTGATACTTCACGATGAGGACTTGGTTGTGTTTTAATGTAAGATGGGAAGGTAATTGCTTATGTATCAAGGCAACTAATGCCTCATGAGGAAAACTATCCTATACATGATTTGGAATTGGCTGCAGTAATTTTTATGCTAAAAATTTAGAGGCACTATCTATATGGTGAAATGTGTCAGATTTTCACCGATCATAAAAGCCTGAATTATATCATGAGCTAGAAGGAATTAAACTTAAGGCAAAGAAGATGGGTGGAATTGTTAAAGGATTATGATTGTACGATTGAGTACCACTGGTAAAGCTAATGTAGCAGCGGATGCACTTAGTAAAAAATTCACTGGAAATTTATACTATACACGCACTGTAAGAGTACTATTGTTATTAGAACTAAGAAACTTGGATGAGGAGTTAACTTTAGACTCTTGAGGAGATATTTGACCACTTTGAAAGTAAGGCCACTACTTATGGAAAGGATTAGGCAAGAACAAATGGCTAATAGTGAAGCAAAAAAGTTGTATAAAGAGATTTTAAATGGGAAGAAGAAGGAAGTGACTTATGACAATAATGGAGCGTTGAGACTTGAGAACAGAATATTTGTTTTGAATGTAGATAACTTAAGAAGAGAGATTTTGGAGGAAGCTCATTGCTCTAAGCTCATTGCTCTACCTACGCAATGCATCCAGGCAGTATAAAGATGTATAGAAACCTAACGGAATATTATTGGTGGCAAGGGATAAAGAAAGACATAGCATATTATATTTTCAAGTGTTTAACTTGTCTATAAGTTAAAGTTGAGCACAAGCATCCAGCTGGTTTGTTGCAATCTTTGCCAATACTTGAATGGAAATGAGAATATATTACGATGGACTTTGTAGTTGGTTTGCCAAGGACTTAATAAGGAAATGACATTGTGTGGGTAATTATGGATTGACTGACTAAGTCAACGCATTTCTTACCAATCAAGATACGTTATAGTCTAAATAAGTTGGCAAAACTGTACATCAAAGAAGTGATAAGACTACATGGGACGTCAGCATCAGTTGTGTCAGATCGAGACTTGAGATTCACTTCACGATTATAGTCGAGTTTCCAATAAGCTTTAGGTACTAAATTAAAATTTAGTACTGTATTTCACCCCAAAATGGATGGGCAATCAAAAAGAACTATACAAGTACTGAAGGATGCGTTGAGAGCTAATGCTTTAGACTTTAGTGGAAATTGGGATAAGCAAGTGCCATTGATGGAATTTGTTAATGATAATAGTCATTAGAGTAGTCTAAATATGGCACCATTTAAGGCTTTACATGGGAGGAAGTGTAGAACACTAATCTACTAGGAAAAAGCTGGAGAAAGAAAATTATTTGGTCTAGTATTAGTCTAAATAACCATAAAAAATATCCAAGTGGTCCGATCTAATCTCAAAGCCATTCAAGATAGACATTGAAGCTATGCAAATCTCAAGTGAGTCTATATTGAGTATAATATAGGTGATAAAGTATTTTTAAAGATATCACCATGGAAGGGTGTGATTAGAATTGGCAAGCGTGGGAAATTAAGCCTGAGATATATCAAACCACATGCAGTGGTGGAGCGTATGGGACCTGTAGTTTATCAGTTAGCGCTACCGCCTAAGTTAGCTGGAGTACATGATGTGTTTCATGTATTAATATTGAGAAGATATCGAAGTGATCCAACATACATGTTGTAAGAGCAACCTATGGAATTGAAAGAAAATTTAAGCTATAAAGCAAAGCCAGTGGCTGTCTTAGCCAAAGATCAGAAGGTGCTAAGGAATAAAGTAATTCCTTTAGTCAAAGTGTTATGGAAAAATCATTCTTGAGAGGAAGCAACGTGGGAAAGAGAGGAGAACATTAGGCAGTAGTACCTATATTTGCTATCTTCACTTATGTCGTAAAGGTAAGAATGCTATCTAAATTTTGAGGATGAAATTCTTTTTAGAGGAAAATAATTGTAACGTCCATGTCCTCAGACTTCTAAGCTAGAGATTTTGGTTAATAAAATGAATAAGCAAGTAATTACATTAATTTTAAAATTGATTAAAATAATTAATTAAAAGGCTTAAATTATTTTAAAATAAAGTGATGAGGACTCAAAAATTAAATAATGTCAAATTGGAGGAGTTAACAAAAATTTGTTAGATGAAGTGTCAAGTAGTTAGGATAGGAAACCCATGTAAAAGGACACTTGGAGAAAAAAACTCGATGTCATTTAAACAATGCAGAGACTTGAAAGCAAAAGAGGCTTCCTATTTCAAAGTCATAGAGAGAAAGGGAGAGATTGAGAGCTGTACAAAAAATAAATAAATAAAACACAAAAAAGAAGAATAAGGGAAGATGAGCTTATTCATATATAATATTAGAGTTGTGAATTAGGTAAAAATCTTAAGTTGCGTGTTAGTCTCTAATGATTATTTACCTAATGATTTGCATGCTTTAGCTCTTGGTTTTACGATGATAGATCATGGATTTGATCTTGATTCTTATAGGAGGAGTAAGTAATAACTAGAAGAGTGAATAAGGATTTTATTTTGTTGAAATAGGTGAGTGACTCCTTCTTTTCCTCTATTTCGATTTCTTGAAAGTTTCTTGATAGATATCAGTTTAAGCTTTCAAATTTTTAGAGTTATTTTTGGTTAATTCTTGGGTGATTATAACTTATATTGAGCTATTATAATTGTTTGTTGAAAAATATATGATTTTCTGTTCTTTACCCAAGAGAAATACTTCTTGAAATCATAAAGTTTTGAGCTTTTGTGTTCCTTAATCTTGTTATGAATTAAAGAGTTGAGAACTTACAAAAAAGTTCTGCTATTATCTTTTTGGGACACAAATGGTTAAATTAAAAACCCAAAAGACAATAAATAAATTTCTGCAAAAATTTAGAATTCAGAGCTACATATCTGATGTGAACAGCAAACTCGTACAAGCCATATCTAGAGTTTCATAACTCCAAATATGATTATTTTATGTGTCCTCTACAAATTTGTCAGAAATAGCAAAAACTAAATTCTACTATTTAGATAGAGTTTCAGAGCTGTACTTTTTATTGCGCAAATTCTATAGCTTGACCATTTCAAAGTTTTTTTGGTATTTCTCTTTACTTGGACATCCAATTGGTATGAAACCAATTGCAATTTTCTCTAGAAATATAAGATTAAAAATTTGGAGAAACTAATGTAAAAATATAGAACATGATATTTTTAGTGAATGATTAAATGTACCTATGAATTTCTATCATGTTGACAACTTGCTGAGTTATTTAAAACTTTGAGCTATTTCTTCCAAATCAAACATTAGCTCTTTTCTAAACTATATTCAAAAGTTACTTTAAAGTTAATATTGATTTAAAATCTCTTGAAGTATAAAAGTTGTTAAATGAAAGTAATATTAACTCAAATAATTAGTTTTAAGATGTTGATGTGAAGATTTTGGGAGATTAATGTTTCAAAAAATTTGATTTCATTAAAATGGTTTTGGTTGATTGAAGGTTGCAAATTGAGTTAAATATATGAATAAACACAAGAGATTTTATGGAATGATTGTTAAAACGTGTTGCTAAAAGTTTCTAGCAAAAATAAGTTAATTTTGGTTGTTTTAGGTTGCTGTCAAAATGTAAAAAAAATGATGACTGCAGATCGCTAAGTTGACACTGCAGTACAATAAAGTGGCACTACATTAAATAAGATGACGTTGCAGTACTAGGACGATGCCTTGGTGACTTGTATCAATGCTTAAACTGAGTTACATCACAACATATGAATTTACCAAAAATGTTAAAAACATTTTAGAAAATAAAAAATTACGTGAATTATCCAAGTCTTTATCCTAGAGACTAAAGGCATGAAAATTTCTTGAAAGCCAAAATGAGTATATTTCCAAGAATCACATCAAGGATGTTGAAACGACAAAGAATTTTATGTATAGTCAAACTACACTATTGACCAACAAAGGAGAAATTATTTAATGATTTAGTGTGATATGCTTATAATAAATATACAAGAATATAAGTATTTGAGTAAGAGGAAATATGTGTTCAGTTAAGATAGTGTTAGCTAATATGAATTAAAAACTGTCTTTGGGACAACGCATAAATTCATTATGCCTTTTGTGGTGAATTTATGTTAATGAATTTATGTGGTTCATAAGTATGCATACTGATTATATTTTGCTATGAGAAGGAGCCATGAGATAATATGCTCTGAATAAGAGCAATGAGTTATTATACTCAGAGACAGAGCTAATGATAATGGTACCATCAAACTATTTGGAAATACAATACGATGATTAATATTTCATGTGTAAACTGTAATTATGACAAAAGTTGTTGCATTTTAATGCTCAAATCTCTTATTGAATGATACAATCAATGTAATCGAGAAAATACATAAAAAAGATTGTAAAAGCAAAATTTAATTAATGAAAGGAATTGTACTTGAATTTTATGACTGAAACATAAACACTAAATTTTTAGAATGAGAATGCTAAGATAATATTTTTTTATATTATACTGAACTTTGATATTTAATTATTTATTGATCACCCTTCTATTTTGATATCATGTATTCTTAAATTATTTTTAAACTCTTTAATTATTTTTAAATCCTTAAGTGCTTCTTGATATATGAGTTATTTATTGATCTTGTTATACTCACTGGGTAATTTCCTTACGAAATTACTCACACTCATATTTCTTTTATATTTTCTAGTATAGGTTGTATATTTTATTTTGTATAGCTAAAGATATTCAGGATAGCAGTGCAGTAGGCCATGATGACCTACGAGCTGACCTTGACCGAGACCCATGTGAGATACATTATATGTCATGATGTGGATGCAAAGTTAGCCTTCAAAGTAGCCGTTGAGCATATAAGTGCCTCTGTGCATAGATCCATTATCAAAGAGGAGCACTTAGACAGTGTGTGCACCACGATCCAAGTTTTCTATGAGACTTCTGAGGATGTGCAGGTCGCCTTGACCTAGATTTGAGTTAGTTCGACACATCCCTTTTTTTTCTTTTTGTTATGGCCGGACTACACCCTTGTTCTATGGTTGATCTTTTGTTCCTGAGATGAGTGTATGAGAGTGAGCCTTAGCCTAAAGATTTGTAGGCCCAAAGATGCACATCCAGTCTCAGATCGAAGTATAGAGAGACAGGGTTATCAATGATATTTAGTGTTCATGTATTTTGCTTACATTTTTGTATAACCCATACTCTTGTATTCCATAGTATGGATGTTATTGTACAAGTGACAAAACACCTTATTATATACATATATGTTAAGTTATGAAATTAAATACTACTTGCCATTTCTAAATTATTGGAATTAAATACTATGTTAAATAAGATAATGCTCCACTCTAATGTGCCACCATCAGATGGGGTTTTCCAGTGAGGCGCTGGAGGGGAGGGGTGTTACAAAATTCATTTCTTCTACCAAAGATTCTAGGTTCGGGGAGTACCATCTACTTTACTATTTCTTGATATACATATCCTAAATTGCTTATCACATTACCCTACTTTCGGTTTTAATGATGCAATACCACACTTTAGTATTAGTCAATTTAAAATGGCATTCGATTAATAAGTGATATGTGGGATAATTGGATTGGCACATACATTGTAAATATATTAATAAAAGCAAAAAATAAACAAATATGGCAAACATGGCAAATCAAGCAAATAACATGTATTTCAAACAAAATAAATATGCAAGTAGCACACAAGCATGCATGAGATAATTAAAAAAAATAAACAAAAATAAAATGGAGAAAGGGATTAAGGATTACAACCCTTGAAATAGCCTATTCTAATAAATACATCAAAATGGAAGGAATCGGAATTAAGGATTACATCACTCTGAGAATTTCCTATTCTAAGAAATACAATTGAAACAGAAAATAAAAGAAAAATCTTATTCTAATAATTTTTATAAAACAGAAGTTAGTATACAAACACATGTAAGCACACATCACATTTATAACAATTTAATATATTACATCCATACGCAGGGTATCTAACGAAAAAAGAAAGAAATTAATCAAATACAAAACAAGTATCAAAACAAATAGTGAATTAAGATGCAAGTGCAAATGCATGGATCATGTGATGAATTAGGGTAAATGCCTCAAGTAATTCTGAAGGAATTCCTTAAATGGGGAATTTGATTACAATGTCTTATGTATTCTTTAAAATGACATGCAAATGAATAATTACTCAAAATAGAATATAAAATAAAATGAAATAAAATAAGATAAAATGACCAAAATAAAGTGAAATAAAAATAAATAAGAAGATAAAATTAGGAGAAGAAAATATTTTATTTATATATAATTACTTATTTAAATAATAAAGTTTGAAAATTTATGGTAAAAACATTATTAACTAAAATTATGTTTTTATATTAAAATCTCATTTTCATTTTTATAAAAATGAAATCATGAAGTGATAAAATATTAAAAACGCAATATTTAATGGAGAATAGTGATATTTTGAATAAAAATATAAACTTTAACTATGAAAGTAAAGAAAACACTATTTTTATATTAAAAATAAAAAATTTAGATATAAAAATAAAAAATATATTATTTAATAAAGTAAAAATCAAATAATTACTAAAAAACAAAAAATAAAATAAAGATGACATTTTTATATTAAAACTATAATCAAAATAGGATTTTTAATCATAAAAATAGAAACTTTAAGAAAATAAGCAAATAAAATTACAAAAAATAAAGAAAAACCCATCTTTCATAATGATGATGAAAATAATGTCACATAACACATAAAAATGCAATACGCAATATTTACATGTCAAATTAAGCAAGAAAAGCAAACATTCCCGGACCTCAATTTCACCACTTCAACACTGCTTCTTCACACAACCACAAAACCACAAATTCAATACAAATAATAGTAATAATAAAAAAAATGTAGGTGAAAATGCACAAATAATGATGAAAATGTTAAAATGCTAAAAATGAGTGGAAATTTAAATAAAATAAAAACAGACATGTGAAATGATAAAAATAGAAATAGAAATAAAATAAATAAAGAAATAAATAAATGGTGAATA
>CATIWM010440459.1:0-13556 GCA_949671775.1 Mallotus repandus
AAAGGCATATGATGTCACTGGTCTAAACAGAAGTAGCTCTAAAAATGTAGCTATTTTAATATTTAAAAATATTATTTCATTGTATATACTTTATTCTTCATATTTTATGGAGCTTTTCAGAAGGAAAGTATATATAAATCCCCACATCAATATGTCAAAGTTTAAAAGGATAGGCCGGCTCAGCTGTTTTAGAAGCTGGTGAGACTAAAAAAGGGTGTCTGGTGATCTTCAATAGACCAATTTTTACGCAACTACATAAAAATCAACGTCAAGGGTCTCATAGTAGAAGTTTCAAACAAGCAATTAAGAGGCGAAAATGGGAGGCGAATGTACGTCTGTACTATGAACTAGTTAGGTGAACTGTTTATCATTTATGTGTATTCAGTGACTGATCATTTAGAGGAATAATTAAGAAATATGCAGTAGCTTCCAATATTATATATGTTCCATTATTGACTCTGTCGCATTATAGGACATGTGTGCTTAATTTGTCAAGTTGTTGGACGCAATTGTTTGCTAACATCCTAGATGTATTAATTTTATCCAATAATAAGAATTACAACACATATAGTGTTCAAATATTTTACTACTGACTAATAAAAATGGAACACATATCTTTATTTTATAAAAAAATTCATTATTAGATGTAATACATCCGATGTAGGCAGCTGTCTGGTCACTTCAAATATTCTACACATAAAGTATAAGGAAAATAAAACCGTAAAAATAAAAAAAATTGAAACTAAATTCAATAAAAATGATATATTTTTCTTTAAAAGTATAAAAAATCAGAATGTGCAAAAAATGCATATATAAAATAATACTTTTACTAGTATTGTTATAAATTATTTTATTTAATTTAGAAAATATTAATTATTTATATTTATTTTTTATTAAAAAAAATAAAAAAGTGTATTTATAAGCTAAAAGTTTATTATTAAAATAATTAAATTTATGAAAATAACTTCAAAACATTTTAATGACATTTTCTAAATCTTTCGTATGTTACTTGTACACAACATATAAGAGATCATTCAAATGGATTTAACATACTATAATCACACTCAAAAAGTCATCTATTGTTGATATCTCGTATCTTATTAGGATTTGGATTGATTCTTAAAAGGGAAGATATTAGACTCTTGAGGAAAGATATATTCCTTGTAGGATAAGGTTACTTGTCCACAAAGGAGTTTAAGACCTATAAGCATAAGGATCCTAATCCTTGAAAGTTTGTGAACTTCTACCTCTATATATACCTCACGTATTACTCATTATATTCATTTAACACATTAACACACACTCTTGTGCTTATTATAAACCCATCTAACTAAGGCATCAGAGTGATCATGGGGACCTCCCCACCCTCTCATCTTCTCTCTTACAGGATATCCACGAAACTCGAAAGGCATCCTTAAGCCTTAAGTTATCAAGTGACGCCGTCTGTGGGAAGCTTTTTAATTGTCCTTCGAGCATGATATTCGGCAAGAAACTTGCAAATTTAACTTCAATGGCCTCTAGTCCGCCACCAACAGGGGGAAGTTCAGGAGAAGACACGTTAAATCAGCCAGGAGAATCCGTCATACCATTAATGGGAGCACCATCTCAACCACTTCAAATTACTCCATCTAATAAAAATTTATTCGGAGTATCAAGCAGGTATACTTTCCCATACTATGCCCCGTTGCAATATTCGAGAAGGCCTATTCCTTCTTTCCCTTTTCCAAGTTTATAAATGCCCGAAATAAGCCCCGTTGCCCGAACCACCAACATGTCGGCTTCAACTGAAGAAGCCTTGACACAAAGCTTGCAACAATAAATTCGAGTGTTGACTCAAGGTGATGATTAACTAGACACTTCCAGGCAAGGAGTTACGATTGGGCAATAAGTCAGGGTTGTTGATGCTTTGGGCATGGATGATGAAGGAAGAAAGAAAACTTGATAGAGACGAATAATCAAGCTCAACAATCCCCGAGTTGGAGGACGTGGATATTGGTGGATGAGTTAAAGAATGTATAAAGCCAGGATGGGTCCAAGTATTGAAGAAGAATGTGTCCTAGATGGAAATACTCCATTCATTAATAGTATTGTCTGGATAAAAATTACTCACAAGTTCAAATTGCCTCAATTTGAATTATATGATGGCACTGCAGATCCAACTATTCATGTGTCTGCTTTCAGAACAAAGATGATGTTGCAAAATGTCAACGATGCTATAATGTGTCGAGTGTTTCCTAGTACCCTAACAAACACTGCACAAAAATGGTTCCATAGACTCCCGATTAATTCAATCTCATCATTTGAGCAATTGGTTGAACAATTCAGGCTCCGTTTCATCTCCAACATTCCACCAGTAAAAACCATTAATGACTTGAGAACATGTAAACAAGAGTATGTTGAGTCACTGAGAAGCTATTTAGACAGAAAGTTGTGAAACGAAGAGATTAAGCTGGTGAATAAGAAGGAAGAACCAAAGAACTCGAAGAGACTCGGGAATCCTAGTTATCCTGCCAGAAGCTCAGCAAACGGGTTTAAGAAAGCTTTCAAAAGATACACTCCACTGAATGCTTCTAGATATGAAATTCTAATGTGGATAAAGGAAAATGATATTAATATTAATCCAGCGTGTAGAATCCTAACCCCCAACCGATTTAAAGATAAAAGAAGATATTGTCGGTATCACCGGGATTACGGTCATTATACTAATGATTGTTGTGAATTATGGGAGGAAATTGAAAGAATTGTCCAGAGAGGCGTACTAAAGAAATTCATTGAACACTAGAAGAGGGACAGAGATCCAAATGACCAAACAGGGGGGAACCCAAAAACAAAACAAGCTCAAAGAGAAGTCTCGGGTATAATCAACATAATAATAGGAGGGGACCCAACACCGCCCAAAAAAGAAAAGAGGAAAGAGGTCAAGAAATGAGGTATGCTTAATAATTGAATTTAAATCAATAATCATCTTTTCCCCTAATGATGGAGAACATGTTGTTCATCCTCATAATGATGCATTGGTCATTAGTGCATATATAAATAATTATACTGTAAAACGACATCTAATTGATGAGGGAAGTGTTATTAATGTGTTATCCTGGGATGCATACCGAGCAATAGGTGGATCAGTTACTAATATGAAGCCGGTTCTCAAACCAGTCACTAGTTTTTGTGGGGAATAGTCCAGCCAATGGGCTTTACAGAATTGAGCATCGAATTTGGAGATCGAAAAGGTCAAGGTACAATGGAATGCAAGGTAATCTTTAATATTGTTGACATCGCCTTTTCTTACAACTGCATCATTGGAAGACTAATCTTATACCAAATTGGAGCAATAATGAGCATCATATATTTGACTATAAAAATCCCGAAAGGTAGTCAAGTAATCAGAGTAAAAGGGGGTCAACAAGTTGCTCGGGACTGTTGTCAAATTGCTAAGAGGAAACACATTAAGGCATTTCCTTTGAATTTGTTTGATGTTGATAATAGTGGAGCAAAATCGAAGCCAGTAGACTAATTGGTCAAGCTTCAATTATCTAATGGGAAGATTGTAAAAATTGGTGGGGAATTAGATAACCGAATTAATAAAGAAATATATGTTATTCTTCATAAATATTCAGATAGCTTTGCAATTACAGCTAATGAGATTATTTTCATAAACCCTGAAATCACATCCCATGCCTTGAATGTCAATCCGAATATGAAATCTGTAATCTAAAAAAGAGAAACTTCACATATAAGGGGCAAAAAATCATCGCAGCTGAAACTCATAAGCTTCTACAAGCAGGGTTTATTCGGGAAGTAACATATCCAGAATGGGTAGCAAATATGGTGCTTGTGGAGAAACCCAATGGCAAGTATCGAATGTGTGTAGATTACACAGATCTCAATAAAGCTTACTCAAAAGACAGTTATCCACTTCCCACAATAGATCAACTAGTTTATTCAACAACATGTCACAGGTTATACAGTTTTATTGATGTTGCGCAGGGCTATCACCAAATACCCATGAAAAAAGAAGATCAAGAAAAAACATCCTTCATCATGCATAAGGGGCTATATTGCTACTAAGTTATGCCATTCCGACTTAAAAATGCTGGAGCCACTTATCAGAGGTTGATAAATTACATCTTCAAATACCAAATTGGCAAGAATGTCGATGTTTGCATCGATGACATCATAGTTAAAAGCCAAAACCTAAAATATCACTTGACATATCTCAATCAAATCCTACACATCCTAGAAAGGTTCAAGGTCAAACTGAATTCGGAAAAGTGTGCTTTTGGAGTAAAAGCTGGCAAATTTTTGGGATTTATGATCTCACAAAGGGGTATAGAGGCCAATCCAGAGAAGATGAAGGCCATACTAGATATGAAAGCCCCTTCCAGTATAAATGAGCTTCAAAGGTTGAATAGGAGAATCACAGCTTCGGGACGATTCATTTCTTGCTCAGCTCTTCCCCCCTATCGAGCATTAAAAAGCACCAAATTCGAGTGGAATGAGGAATATCAAGAAGCCTTTGACAAGATCAAGCTGTTTTTATCCTCGCCACCTTTACTCAGTAGACCAGTCCCTGGAGAACCTTTGTACCTATATTTATCAGTAGGACTGGAGTCCATCACCTCAGTATTAGTAAAAGGTTATGGTGGGCAGTAAAGTCCCGTGTATCATGTTAGTAAGATTCTTAGAGGTGCAGAAGTTTGATACCCAGAACTTGATAAGCTGGCTATGGCGATTGTTCATACAGCTCGTAAGCTCAGACAATATTTCCAAGCTTATAAAGTCATAGTCCAGACAAATCTCCCACTTCGTAAAGTTCTCCAATGACCTGAGACATCTGGTGGGCTAGTACGTTGGTCTGTATTATTGGGGGAATTTGATATCTCATATGAGCATAGACCGTAGATAAAAGCTCAAGTTCCTTCTGACTTCATTCAGGAGATGATTGTTGGAGGAACATTGACACCCATATACCTAGTATAGAAATTATATATGGATGGAGCCTCAGGACATCAAGGCTTGGGCATAGCGATAGTTTTACATAGTCCAGGTAAAATTCAAATTCAATATGCGGTGTGTATTATGTACAAGGCAACCAATAATGTAATCGAATATGAAGCCTTGATCACTGGTATCAAATTGGCAATTGAAGTAAGTTCTGAGCATTTGAAGATTTTCAGTGATTCCTAGTTAGTAGTAAACCAAGTTAAAGGATCATTCGTTATAAAAGATACAAGCATGATGAAATTCGTTGAGAAAATCAGTCAGCTCTTGAAGAAGTTAGAACATAAAGGGGGACAATGGGACATCATTCAGATATCAAGAGATGAGAATGATGGTGTTGATATTTTAGCAAAAGCTATTGCTGAAAACAATCAGTTGTTTTAAAAAATGAGCTTAACTAAGGAAATTATGGCACCAAGTTTTGAAGATGCTGAGGTTTTATCTACAGCAGGAGTATCAAAATGGACAAAACCCATAGTTCAATATTTGGAGAATGGGATAATACCATATGATAAATTTCAAGCAATGAAACTTAGAAGAAAAGCAGCATACTATGCGCTGCACAGAGGAAGCTTGTATAGAAGATCTGTAACTCATCCATGGACAAAGTGTGTATCTCCAGAAGAAGGAAACTATCTACTTAGAGAAATTTATGAAGGAATATATGGAGCGCACGAAGCATGAGACTCGCTAATCTAAAAAGTTCTGTTACAAGGTTACTACTAGCCAACTATGTCCAATGATGCTCAAAATTTGGTACTAGGGTGTGAGAAGTGCCAAATGTATGCTCGAGTATCCCATCAACCTTTTGTTGCCCAGCATCCCATAGGTAGTCCCTGGTCTTTTGCTATTTGGGGAATGGATATACTCGAACCTTTCCCAGTATCAACGGCTCAGAAAACATTCCCCATAGTAGTAATTGATCATTTTACCAAGTGGATTGAGGTCAAAGTTGTCCCACTATCACAGAAGCCCGAATAAGAAATTTCTTTTGGAGAGAGGTCATATGCAGGTTTGGAATTTTGCACACTTTGATTACAGACAATGGGAAGCAATTTGATAATGCAAACTTTTAAGGTTTCTATGAAGATTTGAAAATCAAACTCAGATTTACATCAGTGGCTCACCCTCAGACTAATGGAATGACAAAGGTAACTAACAGGATAATTATGCAAAGCATTAATAAGAGACTCGAGAAAGAGAAAGGCAGCTGGGTGGACAAGCTTAATAATGTCGTTTGGGCATACAGAACAACACCAAGAACATCAACATGGGAAACTCCATTCAGGTTAACTTATGGCATGGACGCAGTAATCTTAATTAAGGTTGGATCCCTAAGCTATCAGGTATCCAATTTGAGTCCAGAAGAAAATGAAAGCAATTCTCGAATCTGTCTAGACTTGTTGGAAGAAAGGGAGAGAGTGCACACAAGCCATAGTAGAAGCTCAGAGACTCAAAGCAGCTAAGTATCATAACAAACGGGTTCATATAAAGTCATTCAAACTCGGAGACCTCATCATGAGAAGAGCAGATATAGGGAAAGGAAATTCAGGAACTGGAAAGCTCGGTTCAAACTAGGAAGGCCCCTACGAGATAGTCGAGGAAATGAATAAATGGGCGTGCAAATTAAGAGATGCCCAAGGGAAAGAGTTACCCCAATTTTAGAATACTTATAGTCTTATAAATTATTATTAGTGATCATTTTGTCATCTGCTTGGTAATTAGTTTTAATAGATGTATGAGAAATAATTGGTTTGAAAGCTAAAAATAATAAAATAATGATTCAAAAGAAGTTCATTCAACATTAATGTTTAAACTATAAATTAAACATTGGATTTAGAAGGAGCAATTACATTAGGAATTTTATCGATCTTTTCACTATCATGAGGCTCGCAACCTATTTGGGCTTGGTCTTTTTTCACCAACTCCTTCAAATCCTTGTCATTAATCTTGTTTAAGATTGAGAAGTCAATATCTAGATATTGATTGATAAGAACCCTCTTGAATTTAGACCTTTGAGCTTTTAGAAAATTCCTTGTCAACACTTGGAAAAATTTCTTATCAGCAGTTCGAATATCTTCATTTTGAGCTACCCATGCTTTCAAATTTCTTCGTTCGGTTTCCAGGTCTTCAATCTGAGATGTTAATTTCTCAAGGGAATCCTCCAGATCACCAATCTTCTTTTTTTTTCCTCAGCCTCGGAAATGGCCTTAGCACAATCTTGTTGAGCGAGCTCGAGCAACATATTCACCTTCTTAAGTTTATTTTCGTAATCCAAAGTGATGGTGTTAAGCTTTTGCTCTCGGATGCTTAGTTTACTCTTTGTCCGACAACAGAGGTCTTGGGCTTCGAGAATCCCTTGAACACCACCCTACAAGCAAATGAATTAAGCCATAAAATAATAAAAATTCACCTAGTAGGAAATCTGAAGATTACATCTTACATCCGATAGGTTTGATATGATCTGATACTCGAGATCATCGGTGTTGACCTCTTTCCATCGAGCCATATCTTTCTTCAATCAAAGTGACTCAACATAATTATCATGAACTATTAAATTAAGCAATAAAGGATCTGGAACTTGGGATTCGATCCACTTTTTCCAATCTGGTCAACCATGGAGTTTTGGTTGTTTCACGAGAATGCCTGAATCCTCGATCTCTTCAACTTCATCATCAAAATCTCAGGTGCATTTTCCACTATGATCTTTCTTTCAAGCATCATCTGGAACCATGATGGTCAGAGCTGGGGGGTCTTCATCTCCTTTTGCAGCTGAGATTTCTCCAACAATTTGGGTTTCACCTACTTTTTTGTTTTCCTCGTCATCTAAAAATATAAAAGGAAATGAGTTAGGCATGTTACAAGTCCAAACTTAGTACCTTTCCTAGTGATGGGCTACTCAGGAGATGGATATTTTCTTTGACAATATTGCCGATATATAGTATATCTCGGCGAATGGATAATCTACCATGCAATCCACATGAAGTCCAACAAGGAAGTTTATTGTTTCAGAGTTGAGGCTAGTTAGGTGATCAATTCTGTGGCAATCATCAACCTAAACTCTTTAAATATCGAGAAAGTCCATAGGATGCTTGATAATAAAGAACCCATGCCTCCAGGATCTCTTACGATCCATTAATTTCTTAAATAAGCTACAGTTGGGCATTGCAGATAATGAGAAGGTCAATTCTCTGATCTTTTTTTATAAACTATGCATGTACCTAATCATCTCAAAGGTTGGTTCTTTTCCATTTTTGAGAACAAGCTCCACAAAAGCAGTCAATAGAGTAAAACTATTAGGATGGAGTTGTCCTAGTGCAATGTTGTATACATTCAAATATCTTTTTACAAAGGGATCTAAGGGGAAGCAAAGGCGACCTTCTAGCTGATCAAGGTATACAACTACCTTATCACCATCATTGTTAGAAAGAAGATAATGAGCCCTAAATTTTGATTTGGCTACTAACAAGCGATAATCGGCAGGAATGTTGTATTTTACCCTACATCAGCGAAGCTTTTATATGTCTACTCTAGATTCAAATTTGTTTGAGGTAACAGTATCTCTTGGAGCCATGATAGGTAAAAAGAGGGTTCTATAAGAAAATGGAAAAGTTTAGTGCTAGAAGGAAAAGCAAATCTAATCTGAATAAATTACTTGAAGCTGAGAGTGAAGCCTTTTGCAATATGATTCAGCAACTATGAGAAGTTGAGTATTGAAAGGAAGGAACGCTTTTGTGAAAAGAGAAGTGAAATGAATATTCTAGTGGTGTGAGTTATGTATAGGCCAAAGCCTATTTTGAAAGGTCAAAATTAGCCTTGCATGAACTTATTCTGGGGAATAAAGATGGAGATAATTCTGTAATCTTGAAAAGGTTAATAACATATATTGATAATGTTTATTGATATGCGGTAGTTGAAAGGACGTCCTTGATAGATATGACTCTCCAGTTATCAGCGATTCAAATTTTGAAATTCAAAAATTACACTCAATCATCATCTGAAAGGGCAGTGCTTTAATTGGTTTTAATGGTAGCAAGGTCATTGCTCGAATATTCAGAAATGCACTACTTCATGAGCATTGGTATGAACATTTTATCGAATTGTGCTATTAATTGAAATATATCATTTACTCGAGCGAGAAAGCTAGTACAATGCTTGACAGTTGAATCCTGAGCATCTCACCATTGAGTGATATGTGCTCATATGATGCTCAACAGTTGAATCCCGAGCATCTTACCTTCGAGCTATATGTGCTCATATGATGCTTGACAGTTGAATCTTGAGCATCTCACCTTCGAGCGATATGTGCTTATATGATGCTCGACAGTTGAATCTTAACTCTTGACCATCTCATCTTCGAGTGATATATGCTCATATAATGCTCAACATTTGAATCCCGAGCATCTCACCTTTGAGCGATATGTGCTCATACGATGCTCGACAATTAAATCCCGAGCATGCGATATGTGCTCATATGATGCTCGATAGTTGAATCCCGAGCATCTTACTTTCGAGCGATATGTGCTCATACGATGCTCGACAGTAGAATCTCGAGCATCTCACCTTCAACCGATATGTGCTCATACGATGCTCGAGAGTTGAATCCCGAGCATCTCACCTTTGAGAAATACGTACTTATACGATGCTCGACAGTTCAATCCCGAGCATCTCGCATTCGAGCAATATATGCTCATACGATGTTAGATAGTTGAATCCTGAGCATCTCACATTAAAATAATATATGCTCATATTTGAAACATCTTATACCCCTCATCATTTTCTAGGTGATACTCATCATTTCAGGTTTCGACGAATGGTTTTTGTTTAGTTAATATTCGGACATAAATATCCTGTAAGGCCTAGAGGGACTCTTAATATCCTATATCTTAATGGAATTTGGATTGATCCTCAAAAGGAAAGATATTAGACTCCTGAGGAAGGACATATTCCTAGTAGGATAAGGTTACTTGTCCACAAAGGAGTTTAAGACCTACAGGCATAAGGATCCTAATCCTTAAAGGTTTGTGAACATCTACCTCTATATATACCTCTCGTATTACTCATTATATTCATTCAACACATTAACACACACTCCTGTGCTTATTATAAACCCGTCTAACTTAAGCATCGGAGCAATCGTTGGGACCTTCCCACCCTCTCATCTTCTCTCTTGCAGGATATCCACGAATCTCGAAAGCCATCTTTAAGCCTCAAGTTATAAATTGTGATGATTATTCTGGATGTATTGTAAGTGAGAGAAGTTCCACAACCAAAATACAATCTTTAAACCACTGTTGAAACCTCTCCATCTCACCACTTCATACATTTATAAAAGCTGAATACATGCAAGTGAAAAATCAACATAGACAAAACATATACATTATTTTACTCATCTTTCATCTCCAGTGTTGCTGGAATTCCTTCTGAACCACTTAACACTCTCACTTTTTGCTTCTTATATCATGGCTTGTCTTCACGTGCTGCCTTTAGTCCTTATGCTCTTTTTAATCCCTCTGTCAATCCAGGTATATGCACGTCAATTTCTTGAAACTACATTACCTGGATTGCCTAAACTTGAAGTCCCCACTCCACCAAAACCTGAATTGCCTAAGTTGGCAAAACCTGAAGTGCCAAAGTTGCCTGAATTGTTAAAACTTGAAGTGCCCAAGGCGCCTGAATTGCCAAAACCTGATCGAAGTGCCTAAGGTGCCTAAATTGCCAAAGCCTGAACTGGCCAAGGTCCTCGAATTACCAAAACCTGAAGTGCCCAAGATGCCTAAATTGCCAAAGCCTGAACAGCCAAAGGTCTCTGAATTGCAAAAACTTGAAGTGCCCAACGTGCCTGAATTGCCAAAGCATGACCTGCCCAAGGTCCTCGAATTGCCAAAACCTGAAGTGCCCAACGTGCCTGAGTTGCCAAAGCCTGAACTGCCCAAGGTCCCTGAATTGCCAAAACCTAAACTGCCATCTTTGCCGCACTTTCCTGAACTTCCAAAGCCCACAATGCCAAGCTTACCAATTGTTCCTAAGAATATTAAACCACCTTAGTCAGTTACTACTCCTTAAATGGTTATATTAATACCATCTTATATTGCTCTAAAAAAAATCTTATACCTCCTTGGTGGATTTCACTTAGCGAATTTCATCTTCAGTTGGATGTTGCATCATGTGTTGTCTAGTATAGAAATTTATATTGTATGTTTTTGTTGGGTTGATATGTAATTTTTATTGTTCCCAATGTAATTTCATTGTGTGATTTTATTAGATTGTTATATTTAATTTCTACATTTTTTCACCTATATATAAATAATAAGATTTTTTTTTTTACGCTGTTCTCCTCTTCAACTATATCTCACCCTGTTGATGTGACCAATAAAATTTTCAATCATCCAGTACTTAAAAAACATGAAAAGATACTTTGTTGCATATATAGCTAGTAAATATAAGAATAACGTACGATATTGTGACTTGCTAAGAGATAATTTTTTTTTTTGAAAAATTACCTGCATGCCTCACAAATACAGGGTATAATAATGGAGAGAATGTAGTTTTTGGAAAAATGCAACCCGTGAAAATAGAATGTGTGAAAAACATGAATCGCGATATATATAATTATCCTAAAAATAGTTTTAATTTTGATGTTTTTATGTTGGAGCTGCTATTTTTTTCCCCTCCTTCTCCTCCTTTCCAAAGCCAACAAATAAACATCACACAAAAGAAAGGGCCTGCAGCAGGTGGTTAGTAGCATATACCAAAATCATACTAAATGGTGTCACAATTCATAAACAGTATGCAGGGGCATTGATTTGGCTGGTTCAACACCACACTCGTTTATGCTTTGGGTACCACAAAAAATTTTACATCCAAAGCTATTGTCAGAATTTGAACCCTAAACCTGAAAAATAATTTAACTACCAAAATTGTAATAAAAAATTTTTGTTTACTAATGGAATAATCAGTCCTATCATATTTTCCAAATTTTGCTAGTGGTGTGTGCCCTCTCATCAACCAACCAACCAACATTGAGAATTCATTGATTAATATATACTTATTCAAGATAAGTACTCATTTCAATTATAATAATATGCTATAAATGTCTTTGCAATTTAACCTGAATCGTGCAAGATCGTCAAAATCGTCTTTTTTTTTTTTTTTTTTAACTTTAGAACCAGTGAGGGGTCTATAAACTTGAAGGTTAAAAATTAAACAATTAATTTATAAGATTTTACGTTCTATATAAAAGTCTTTAATAATATATTTATATACACATAAAATTTTTCTATAAAAATAGTAATATATAACCATAAATATTATAATTGAGTAAAATTATAAAAGAGCATGATTTGTATCTGATTTCAACACGATTGCACTAGATTTTAGTTACCATTTAAAATCGAGATTTCAGTACTATTTTTACTTGATCATAATTTTATAAATGTCCTAATTCATTTAAATATTTATAGTTTGTAAAATTGTAAAATTATATGAGTTGACTCACGATTTTGACAACAATATTATCATGAAATAAAAAAAAAGATTATAGAAATGATCTTGCATAAAAAACCGTACAAATTAAGATTGTACTGATCAATGTCATATGGATGAGCTGTTTATACTTGATCCACATTTGACTTCTACCCACATTATTTGACTTCTGACAATTATATATATGTTTATATCAATGGTTATGCTGCAGGATGATAATCAACAAGAAATTAGGTTTCCACTTGTCTTAAAATGGAATAAACAATTTGACCCTTTTATTATTAATTCTAGTTAAACTAATAACTTCTATCAACAAGTAATGTCTATAGCTTCACTTGGTTGCAGCAACCAGGAAATAAATGGCACTTGGAATTTGCAAGCCATTGGCTTATGATCATTTTCAACTAACAATCCCCATATCAAGTGATTATAACTTGATCATAAAGTGACCAATACGGTTACAATTCTCATAAAAATCTGTCGGTGAGAGGTTGTACTACGTCTATACATGGAAGCTTAATTTCTCACCAACTCAAACTTCACTATTGTTCGCTTCCCATGTCTATAAAAGCCCATCACAAGTATAAGATTAACACAAACCACAATTGAAACCTCTTCGTTTCACCACTTCTCACATCTATAAAAGCCAAATACATACAAGTAAAAAATCAACATTTCTCATCTGGTGCAGCTGAAATTTCCTTCTGAACTGCTTAACCCTCACTATTTGCTTCTTAAATCATGGCTTATCTTCGCTTTCCGTCCTTAGTCCTTCTGCTCTTTTTAATCCCTCTGTCAATCCAGGTAGATGCACGACAACTACTTGAAACTACATTGCCTGAATTGCCTAAACCTGAACTCCCCACTTCACCAAAACCTGAAATGCCTGAGTTGCCAAAACCTGAACTGCCAAAGTTGCCTGAATTGCGAAAACCTGAAGTGCCCAAGGTGCCTGAATTGCCAAAGCCGGAACTGCCCAAGGTCCCTGAATTGCCAAAACCTGAAATGCCAAAACTGCCAGAATTATCAAAACCTGAAGTGCCCAGATTGCCTGAATTGCCAAAACCTGA
>CATIWM010440536.1:0-13019 GCA_949671775.1 Mallotus repandus
CTCTAAATTCAACATTTTAATGAGTTCTTCAATGAATTGTTGGTTATTTCCTGTAAGCACTACATCATCAACATAAACTAACATTAGTGTAACAATTTTATTTTTTTGAAGTATAAAAAGAGAGGAATCAACCTTACTACAAATAAAATCGATATATAATACAAATTTTAAGAGTTTATCAAACCATGCTCGTGGCACTTGTTTTAGCCTATATAGGGAACGTTTTAACTTACGCACGTGGGATGGCAGTTTATCATTTATGAACTTAGGTGGTTATTGCATGTAGAAAATTTCCTTAAGATATCCATGAAGGAAAGCATTTTTCACATCTAGTTGTCTCATGGTCCATTTAGAAGATACTACAATTATAAGATTAAGGCGAATAGTGGTTGACTTGATAACTGGACTATATGTCTCCTCATAGTTTAGCCCTTTAAATTGGGAATATCCTTGTGCAACTAGTCGAGCCTTTAGTCTATCTGCTATGCTATCTTCTTTGATTTTGGTTTTAAAAACCCATGTAGATCCAATCACATTGGTATTAGTTGGCTGAGTTACCAAGTCCCATGTTTGGTTATCATGAAGAGCTTTAATCTCTTTTTTCATAGTTGCATGCCAACTTAGAATTTTAAGAGTGATTTTGTATGTCTTTGGTTCTTGAATGGCAGAATGAGATGAGAGAGCTCTATGAATTTTTTCTAGTTGAAGCTTTTGAATATCTGATGCCAATTATGGATCAAGAGTTGGATTTAGATCAAGTTTCCTCTGAGTGATCATTTGATGTTCTTGGGTGGAACCATTTGTGTGATTTGACTCTCCTGCATTAAAATTGTTATTCAAATCAATCAATAAATCATTAAAAGTATGAAAATTTGAGGATATAGTTGGTTGTCGAATGCTTGTTGAAGTGTGACTTATAGTTTTTGGTGTTGAAGTTTGGCTTGATATAGACTTTATAGCATATGTTTGAAGACCGGACATCCCTTCCTTAATTATTTCAGCTTGATATTCATTGTTTGTGTCATAATTGCTTGTCCCTTCCTCAAAGCTGTCAAAATTATGTTCCTCAAAGTTATTTGTATTATCATTTTGCTCATTTTGAGGATCATCACTGTTTTTTAGTCTTCCATCCTGGTTGTTGATGTCATTTGGTTCACTTTGCAGTTCTCTTTCAATAAAAATTCCTTCGATTTCATCAAGGTTATCAATATTGTTGGATTTGGTTGGTGTTATTGGTTTTTACTATGAGGAGCCTTTTAACTTTTACCTTCACCTACATGTGAAATTCTAATGCTTTCTCCATTTCCAACATATATTGATTCATTTCTTTTATAAGGTGTGACTTTAGAAATTATACTTGTGTCATTTACCATATGCGTGGAGGCTCCGAAGTTTGCATATAATGTTGGATCAATGCCACCATTCAATTGCATCGCCAATAAGGGCTTTTGGTCTCTCTTAGGATTGGTATGAATGATCGAACCAATTGCAGCAGTCAAGAGAAGAGTGATTTGCTTTTCCACAAATCTAGCAAACAATCGCAGCTTTATTTCTTTGTTTTCGATTTTTATTTCTTGAATTATGATTGTTATTGTTCCATAAGGTAGTGGTGTTGGTTTTGGGTCTAGAATTTCAAGAATTGGTAAAACGACTAGCTGGGGTAAATCTTCTTCCTCTTGAATTGAAGTGGCCACCACGACCTCTCCCTTTCCTCTTTGTCCAAGAAAGGCTTGCTCATGATTGATCTTTTTTTTAGTCTCTTCAGATTCAATAGTTATCATCTGTTCATGCCCTTATAAAGCTAACACAAACTGATTATAAGAGGTATAGGGAGGTTTTGAAAGCATTGCTACCCTGAAATCTCTATTTTCAACACGAAGCCCTTAAGCAAGATTAAATACTTTTGTAACTTCATCTATTAGTTTTTGAACAGCAGCAAGACTATCACAAATTCCCTTAAACTTTCTAATATACTCATCTAAGGACATTGAGCCTTTTTGTATAGTTATGAGAGATTGAGTTCGATGTACCTATGTCTTTGGTTATTGGAAGAATATGCTCTTCCACAAATTTCCATACTTGGTAGGCACTTTCCATTCCTTCAAGCATACCCAACACCTCTTCACTAATGATTCCTAATAGTCAAGTTGTTAACATGCCGTTGTGAGCGACCTGATTTGTTTGTTTCGTAGGAACATTCTGAGGGACATGGCAACTTTGCCAAATGGGACATCCATTTTGTTTATGGGATAGGGAAAAATATTTGGTCTCTGGGGGATGGGACACGCTTTTGTGTTTGGAGTCGCCACCTAGTTTTTAGAAAACTAGGAAAAGATTAAAGGGATGACATCGGGTCACTTAACGAGTATCATCTCCAGCAGAGATTCTGAGCTTGGGAGATCTTATATACTTTTTTTACTATTTCTCATTTTAATACTCAATATGTGGCTACCACAACACCCTAGTTTTAGTGATGACAATTGATATATATGCATTCAGATAAGCACATTGATAATAACGGAAAGTAGAAAGTACGAGAGATTCATCATAATTATTTACAAGCTTTCCTAGTAAATACATATGAAAGAGAAAAAAGTGTGGAAATATAAATCTAGTCCTAATCTAGAATACACTTGCAAAACAGAGGCTGCAAAACAGAGGTTAACACAACTATGTGCAATTCCATCTATTCATCCACTTGGACAACATATAAGCATAATGAAGATGATTGATGCATCATGAGTGATTAAACAGATGCACGTAGTTTATGCTCTAGCAGGAACTATTATGAAGCATTTCTAAATGATAAGATAAATAGTAAATAATGATGATTGCATCATTGGACCACAATATCGAAGCTCTAGCTTAGATAAGGAGCTTTCATGTTTATTGAATGCATATTGATGCAAAATGATAGTTAATTACGAGTAAAACAAAGCAGAGATTATTCAATCAGCATGCAAATTACCAGTCTCATCACACAGATCACAACAATTTCTCAACTGTTGGTGGCGATAAAGTAAAATGCAAGATGGTAAATAAATGTGCAAAAATTATTATTTGGTCCTCAAATTTGAATGAGCTTGTTTTGTATTTTTGAATCTTTAGCTTTGAGAGATTTTTAAGCTTTCCTCGTCGAGAGGTTGAAAATGTCGTGTGTAATGCAAATTCGTATACCTTTGAAGCATGCTTTAACAAAGATGAGGGTGGGTTTGGTTTAAAAGTGGTATAAAAATCCTATAAAAAATGTAGAAAGTGGGCTAAAGGTGTGTGGATTGGGGCTCCTAAGCCTTCAGTGCTTCAGTGTGTGCATGCTTTTTGGCTCTTGCCGGTGTTTCCTAAGCTCTAGCTTTCACTTCCTATGCACTTGCTTTGCAGGTTCTAACCTTGCTGAAATGGGGTTTAAAGACCTCTATTTAAAGGGAAATGTGCCCAAAAAAGTGTAAAACAAGGTGAAAATGCAGGTGATCACGCCCTTGGAATGTGTGATCATGCCCCGGGGGGCGTGATCACGGCCCTGGGGCATATGATCATGCGTCCTATCATGTGATCACGCACCTAGTCGTGTGATCACACGCTCTTGCACCCGTCACGTGGCCTTCCCGAGCTCCGATCGCACTATTTTAGGGGTGTTTTTTAGAGTTTTTAGACCTTCTAGACGTGTTTCCAAGGTTTGTTTCATCAAAATCGGCTTCTATTTTCATGCGTGAGCAAGATGTGTTTGTGTGTGATCACGCGCTGCTTCTCGGGGTTAAGCACACTATTTTTGGGTCACTTCTGAAAGTTTTAAGGGCATGCAGATGCATTTCAGATGTCCATTTTATGAAAATCAACTTTTTATTTTCATGAAGTTGAACTTCGGTCTTATGAATTGAACACCGATCTGATGAGTTGCTCATTTTGAGCAACATTTGCTTAAAATGAGTGACTCACCACTCTGATTATTTGTATTTCATGAAATCAGGGTGCAACTTAATGATTCAGACATTGGATTTGCTCAGTTCGGGCTTTTCAAATTCTCGACACGCTTTAAAGGTGGTACGAATGAACAGACACTTGTCATATTCGAAGAGATGTTTTCATCACTGGACTTTTTTTGGGGACAGTTAAAATTCAATATATGACAGTTGTTCCCTGCTTTACGTGTGTTGCATAGTACTCTAGTACTAATGTCAATACACGTTAAGCAAATGCAGAGATGCAAAAATAGTTTTTGGGAAGAGGTTTTTACCTGATGGTGTGCTATTTAGTCTCTTGACCTCAGGCTTATCGCTTGTTGATGTTGTTTCATTTGGTTGATGGAGTCACTACTTATTTGTATGCCTTGCCATTCTCTCAGGTGAGGCAAGATGATGCTTTCATAACCTCCTTAGGTATCAATGCAAATGCTACTAAGAAAATGTGATGCTTCTAAGTGGTGAAATGCTTCTAAGCAGATGAGATGCTTTTAAGCATGTGTAATGCTTCTAAGTGATGAAATGCTTCTAAGCAATTGCAATGCTCCCAAGCAATGAAATGCTTCTAATTAGAGAAAATGCTTCTAAGCGAATGAAATATATTCCCGAGCAAATGAAATGTGCTCCTAAGCAGATGTAATGCTTCTAATCGGTGAAATGCTTCTAAACAGAGAAAATGCTTCTAAGCAGATGAAATATGCTCCTAAGCAGATGAAATGCTTCCAAGCAGATAAAATGCTTCTAAGCAGATGGAATATGCTCCTAAGTAGATAAAATGCTTCTAAGTAGATGCAATGTGCTCCTAAGCAGATGTAATGCTTCTAAGCGGTGAAATGCTTCTAAGCAAATGACATATGCTCCCAAGAAGATAAAATTCTTCTAAGCATATGAAATATGCTCCTAAGCAGATGAAATGCTTTTGAGCTTCTAAGCGAATAAAAAAGCTACTGAGCAGAGATGATGTAGTAATGATGCAGTGATAATGTCATTATTTCTCATGTTTCGAGTGTGATTTCATGACATGTTAATTGTGATAATTGCAAATACAACATGCTTGTGTTATCTGTGCTTTATTTTTATTTTTTTGAATAACTTTTTGAGACAGTGATGTTAAATGCAGCGTCCTAAAACATACAATGCTCGTGTTTGTATGATTCGTGCATGTTTTTCGTGCATTCTTTTGGCAAAATGCAAGTTCGGGACGCTAGAAATGCGTATGCGGGGGTCTCAGTGTGTGCGTGTGTAACCTCAAAGCGCATGAGGCTCTGAAGGGCGCGCTATCACGCATATTTGCATGTGATCACGTGCTCCGAGGCATGTCTGATGCCTATAAGATGAGCTCATTTTTGAGTTCAGGGTGAGTTTTACCTATTTTTTGACCTTTTTGAGCCTATTTTTACATTTTTTAGACTGTTTTTCTTCTATTGTTGCTCTGTTGCTTCGCGGAGTGCAAAAATTATGGACTTTCCTCCTATTCTTGAGGATCTTGGTGACTTTAGCGATGTGAATGCCGCTTCATTTTCTTTTGATGAGTTCATTTTAGAGGATGAGGCGGTTCTCGGGCAGACTGGTGTAGGGACCTCTACTGCTGGAGCTACAAAGGCTGCTGGGACCAGTGGCTGAGCCCCTTTTCATTTACCTCGACTTTCCCGGGGCAGTCCAGTTCCTGTTGTGTATAGCCTAGAGACTCATACTTGGACTATTCATCATCGACCGGTTAGTTTTAGCTCTTGTTGTAGTTAGCTTTACTTGTTGTTTGTCTTAGCACTTGTTGTGCGTGTTGCTCTTGGTTTTAGCTCTTGTTGTTTGTATTTCTGTATTTATTGCTTGTGTAGCTCTAGTTGACATGCATTTTAGCTCTTGCTGTAGTCTACCTTTGGTTGTAGTTTGTAGCTCTTGTTGTGGTGTAGCTCTGTCTGTAATGCAGCTCTAGCTGCAATTTAGCTCTTATTGTAGTGTAGCTCTAGCTGTGATGTAGGTATTGTTGTAGTGTAGCTCTAGTTGTAATTTTTATAGCTCTAGCTGTGATGTCTGTAGCTCTAGTTACAGTGTAGCTGTAGCTGTGATGTAGCTCTTGCTGTGATTTTAGCTCTGGTTTTGATTTTAGCTCTTGCTATAATGTATCTTTAGCTATGATGTAGCTCTTGTTGTGACGTAGTTTTTACTGTGAGCCAGCTTTTGCTGTAATAACTGTAGCTCTAGCTGTAATATAGCTCTAACTATAGTTTAGCTCTGGCTGTGATGTAGCTCTTGTTGTGATGACTGTAGCACTTGCTGTAGTTTAGCTCTTACTGTGAGGTAGCTCTTGCTGTAATGACTATAGCTCAAGTTGTGATATGGCTGTTGCTATGATTCAGCTCTTGTTGTGATGTGGATGTTGCTCTTACTGTGATGACTGTAGCACTTGCTGTAGTTTAGCTCTTGCTGTGAGGTCTGTAGCTCAAGCTGTAATTTAGCTCTAACTATGATATAACTCTAGCTGTGATGTAGATGTAGCTCTAGCTGTGATGTAGATGTAGCTCTTGCTGTGATGTAGCTCTAGCTGTGGTGTAGCTCTTGCTGTGATGTAGATGTAGCTCTTGCTATGATGTCTGTAGCTCTAGTTACAATTTAGCTCTACCTGTGATGTTGATGTAGCTCTTGCTGTGATGTAGCTGTTATTGTTGTTTAGCTCTTACTGTAATAACTGTAGCTCTAGCTGTGATGTAACTCTTGCTGTGATTCAGCTCTGGCTATAATGTGGATTTAGCTCTTGATGTGATGACTGTAGCACTTGTTGTAGTTTAGCTCTTACTGTAAGGTAGCTCTTGATGTAATGATTGTAGCTCTAGCTGTGGTTTTAGCTCTTGCTATAATTTAACTCTTACTGTAATATAGCTCTAGCTGTGATTCTAGCTCTTGCTGTGATTTTCTTATAAGGATGCAAAAAGAGATGTTTTAGTGTTTGATTAAATATTGTAACTATTTTACCTATTGGTTACAGTCCTCTGGGCTTGTCATTCAGCTGCCTGGTAGCTTTAATAAGGTCAGCTCATATTATCAGAATTTTCCTTCGTGTGTGAAGCAGATGGTTACTGGGAAGGGCTTTGATGGTATTATTTTTGCTCTTACTTATGGCTCTTAAGCATCGAGTCAGGCTGCGATGTGTGCTCTTGTTGAGCGGTGGATGGATATGACCCATATGTTCTATTGCCTTTCGGGGAGATGACTATCACTCCACTTGATTTTGCAGCCATTACGGGGCTGAGTTTTTCTAAGGATCTTGTCCCTTTTAGTGATGAGGCATGTAGTTCTGCCATTGTAAGGAATATATGGCTGAGGGATTTATTTGGTGTTACTACGTCATTGAAGTCTGGCTGCTCCACTTTGATCTGGTATACGCAGCTTGTAGAGAAGGTGGGGTTGGAGCATTGCACGGGTCATGTTAGTTCTGAGCAGTTTGCTATATGCTTTTGTTTTACCTTATGAGTGTCGTTATCTTCTTGACTTCTTTTAGTACTAGCTTCATGTAGTTGTTACCTGTCCTAAGGAAATTGAGGGATCTACCGAAGTACAGTTGGGGCACAACTGCTTTTGCCCATATGTATTCTAGTTTGGATGCGGCTTGTAGAGGATGCTCGTGCATTGGTAGGTGCTTGTTCGTGCTAGATGTGAGTATGGTCTCTTGCTTTTGAATTATTTTGTCTTTGATTGTTCTAACTTTTTACTTCTTGACAAGTTTGGGTTTATAAGTTCAGGCTATTTCCTCGTCCCACTATTGAGCGTTCGCCTGAGAGTAGCTTTCCCTATCTTTCATGATGGATCAGGAGGACTTTTGGTTTGATTGAGAGTATGGCAGAGGGGAGGGGTCTTTTAAGCAGATTGATCCAAGGTCAGGTATGGTGCATTTTGTCTTTGCTTTGCCTATTCTTCGATAATTCTTTTGCTTATGAGTTTCTTGGGTAGATTCGTCCATGCTGGTGGATGGAACGATAGGACTGGTCAATCGTGAAAGGAGTGACTTGGCACTTGACACAGAGGAGGGTCTTGTTGATAAGATGTGGTATCTAGGTGAATGAGTCTATCACTGGCAAGATGGACCGTTTATGAGGAGAGTTGTTGTTGCTCCCCCTGGGGATATATTTTAGGGTCGAGAGCTCATTGGAGAGGAGCTTGATGGAGCTTAGAGAGGGTATCCCTTTGAGGATGTCCTGAAGGGAGCTCATTTCTTTTATATGATGACACTGTTGCCATAGTTGATTGATGTCGTGGCCAGTGAGTTCGTTCCTCCTCCACCTCCTCAGGCGGATCCTTCGCAGCCTTCGGGCTCTAGAGCTGGGACTTTGTGGTCATCCTAGGGTCATTTTACTTCTAGGGTAGCTTCCTCTAACCCGGTACACTTTTGAGCTTTGTTTTTCCTATTTTTCATGTAAGCATGTAACAAACATTGTCAGTATTAAATGGTAAATGACATGAGTTATATGATTTTTATTTGCGTAATTTTGGACATCGTCGAAGGAGGTTCGATTTTTATAAAGAGAGCGGTCCTAGGATCGATGGGACGACACATGCCAGTGGTGTGGGACCTAGCAGTGTTGTTCTTAGTGATTTTTTGAGTGCACTGCCTCCGAGGTTGTATGGGTTGATAGTTACAGGAGCAGGAGCTCGTTTCCCTTTGCCTAGAGTGGGTACACAATTATCGGGTGTAGTGCCTACAGATGCCACTCGTATTAGTTTCTTAACTTTGCGAGTTTCTTCCTTTTGCTTTTGTTTGTTATCTAATTTATTTTCTTTATAGGTGCCTATTTCTACTGCTCAGTCTTGGTTTACTGCTAAGATCAGTGCGCAAGAGTATTTTATAGAGTTTACTTGCGTACGTAGAGTACTGCTTTCTTCTTTTATTTATTTGTACCTATTTTACGCATGTGTTTTTATGAATGCATAAAATGTGATTTATGATGTTTGTCTAATGCAGAATGAGCATAATTACACTAGTCGTGAATGGGAGAGGGAGTGAGCATCTTATCATGAGCAAATTTATCAGCTTCACATATAGTTGGCGGCCTTTCGGATGCGTGTAGAAGATGCAGGGGTCGGTTCAGATGAAGGGGATGCCTGAGTAGATTCAGCTCTTGCTTTTGATGGCACCCATGGCCGATGTATTTGTTAGGAGGCTAGGTATAGGCTTTTTGTTGTGGTTGTCCACTGTTGTATTATTTTCCCGAGGTTATGGATTTAGAGTGTTGCATTTGGGCATCTGTCCTGTATGTTGTATTCTGTACTGACGACTGTTATTGTTGTATCCTGGATTGACTGACTTGTGCATTCATGATTGTGACATTTGTAATTGTGATCATTTTATTTGATTATTCCGCTTCGTCTGCCTTTTTATTTTATTTCTCCCTCTTTTGCATCGGGCGTCTCTTTTCAGAGCTCTTTATCAACTATCTGGGTATTTTTTCTTTTTCACTCTTTTTCCTAGGGAGTCTCTTTTTAGAGCTCTTCGTACCTAGCTGGGCTTTTTTTTTTTGAGGTTTGACGATAGCGGCTGGCAATATAGAGAAGAAATGATGAAACAGGTAAGAACTGCAAGGCATATAATGAAAATGTGCAAATTGTACTTATCATGCTCGATGGATTTAGATGATAATAATGTATTGCATTTCCTTAAATATACTTACATGATTTGACAAGCATTCATATATTTACTAAATACATTTAAGAAAAGCACAATTGCATTTATGCAGATTTTGAATTGATGGTACCCCTGTCCTTAGTCAAACTCTTCAGGTTTTCTAACTAAGGATTTTCTCTCGATTTCCCCTAATTTTTGCCTGAGCTACCTTTTTTCAATTTTCAACTCAGCAGGATTTTTTTTTATGTATTTGCTCTAGATGTAGTACTTCTTCAAGTGGTCTATGTTCGTAAGCTCAGAGAACTCATTTCCTTCGGAATCCATCAACTTAATGACTCCTCTTAATAGAACAGTTTTGACTAGATATGGGCCTTCCCAGTTTGGCCTGAACTTCCCTCTAGGGTCTGAGAAATTCTATTTGGATTGCTTTAGCACCCAGTCTCCTACTTTCACACTCTTGTGTTTGACTTTTTTGTTGAAGGCTCTAGCCAGTCGAGCTTGATATAAATGCGTATGATACAGTGCTTTGAGTCCCTGACTGTCCAGGGTAGTGAGACTGTCATACCTTTTCTGAGCCATTACGTTTTAGGTAGTTCAGATTCAATTGCTATTCATAGTGACTTGATTTTCATTTCCACTGGGAGTACAACTTCTAATCCGTATACTAGTGATAAAGGAGTGGCTCATGTTGGAGTTTTGACTATTGTTCTGTAACCCCACAATGCATATGGTAGTCTATCTACCTAATCTTGGTAGGTCTGAGTGATCTTTGATAAGATCTTTTAGATATTTTTGTTTGCGGCTTCTACCCCTCCGTTTGCTTGTGGTCGGTAAGGTGAGGATTTGTGATGCTCCACCTTATAGTTCCTTAGTAATTCCTTCACTTCCCCTTGGAACTGAACGTCATTATCTAAAACTATGTGATGAGGAATCCCATATCGGCAAAATAAATTCTTTCTGATGAACTTTGCCATTTGTTTTACCCCCAGTTTTGCATCAGATTCTGCTTCAACCCATTTTGTGAAGTAGTTGATTGTGAATAGGATGAATCTGTGTTCGTTGGAGGTTGTTGGGTGAATTTCTTCTATTATGTCTAACCACCATGCTGAGAAGGGCCACGGAGAAGAGATAGAGTGCAACTCTATTAGGGGAAGATGGCTGATGTCCCCATGAATTTATCACTCTTATGAATCTGATACAGTCTTCCATCATCTTTATCCAAAAGAACCCTTGTCACATTAACTTTTAGCTAGAATGGAACTATTCATGTACAGACCATTAACACCCTCGTGTACTTCTTCCATTGCTCTAGCAGCTTCTGTCTCATCAAGACATCTGAGTTGTACACTGTCCAAAGTTCTTCTGTATAATACACTCTAGTATGATGTGAATTTTGATGCCAGTTGGCAGATGACTGCCTTGTCTTTTTCGACTGCCTTTTTAGGGTAAATTCTCTTTGTGAGGTATTGTTGTATATCATAGAACTAGGGTTTGTTGTCTTCTCTTGCTTCTGCTGTTCTGAGGCATTTATGGCTAGGTTGCTCTTATTTGAGTAGGATTAGAGGCTTCATGGGCATTTTAGTCAATCCTTCCCATACTGATGCTAGGGAAGTGAGTGCGTCTGCTATTTGGTTGTGGTTTTTAGGGAGATAGGTGAATTTACATTTCTGGAAAGATAAGGCGAGCTGTTGCAGGTGGCTTAGATATAGCCTCAAGTGTTATTCTTTTAGTTCCCATTCTTCTATTGTCTGATTGATTACCAACATGGAATCCCTAAATATTTTGACTTTTGTCACTCCAGAGCTATCAAAGCTTCCATGCCAAGTGCACATGCTTCATATTCTGCCTCATTGTTTGTAACTCTAAATGCTAGCTTCTTAGCAATTGGCACCACTTCGCCTTCTGGTGTTAGGAGTATAATCCCGACTCCTGCTCTGAGTTGGTTGACTTCTTCGTCAAAGTACATTCACCATCCTTGCACTTCGATGGCCGTATTGAGGTCATCTGGGAAGTCTAATTGAATTTGTTCTGAATCTGGAATTGGGTTGAGGGCTAAAAATTGAGCAACTACTCTCCCTTTCACTATCTTCTTAGTCAGATACTGCACATCAAATTTTGTAATTAGAATGAGCCACTTGGCGAGTTTTCCCACTAGGGATGGAGCTTTATAAAGATGCTTCATAGGATCCATTTTGGACACAACTTTAATCTTGTATAATTGAAAGTAGTGTTTGAGCTTCCTCATTGCCCATACCATTGCTAGGCATATCTATTTGACCTTACTGTATTTTTTTTCATAAGCCAGCATTTTCTTGCTCAGGTAGTAGACTGTATATTCTACTTTTCCTTCTCCCTCTTGGGCTAGCATTGCACCGATTGCATTCCTTTCAATGGCTAGGTATAAGGTTAATGGCAATCCGGACTTGGGTAGTTTCAGAATTGGTAGATTGGTGAGGTAGCTTTTGATATTATCGAATGCTTACTGACACTATTAGTTCCATACGACTAGCTGATCTTTTCTAAGTAGCTAGAAGATAGGCTCACAAACTGCTGTTAATTTGGCGATTAACCTGCTTATGAACTGTAGTTTCCCTAGAAACCCTTTGATTTCTTTCTCTGTTTTTGGCACTGGCATTTCTCTAATTGCTTTTGCTTTATCTAGATCCACTTTAATTCCATTCTGGCTAATGATATACCCCAACATGTTGCCTGAATTTACCCCGAATACGCACTTCTTGGGATTAAGCCTGAGGTTATACTTTTCAACCCTTTTGAGGAATTGCTCAAGAGCAGCTGGGTGCCCTTCTCTAGTTTCTGACTTAACCATCATATCATTCACGTACACCTCGACTTCTTTGTGTATCATATCATGGAACATGGTAGTTGCCAATCTCTGGTAGGTTGCACCTATATTTTTCAGGCCGAAGGGCATTACCCTATAGCAGTAAGTACCCCATTCTATTATAAAGGACATCTTTGTTTTATCGATGATGGCCATTAGAATCTGATTGTATCTAGAAAATCCATCCATGAAGGCATACATTGCATAGGAGGCAGCATTGTCTATTAACACATCTATGTGAGGCAAAGGGAAGTCATCCTTTGGGCATGCTCTGTTTAAATCTCTATAGTCGACACAAATTTTAACCACCGTTCCATCTTTCTTTGGCACTAGCTCAACATTTGCTAACCATTCTGGATAGTCTACCACCTCTAAGAATTTAGCCTCAATCTACTTTTTGATGTCTTCTTTTACCAATTGGGCCCATTCTGGTCTGAGTCTTCTAAGCTTCTGCTTTACTGGTTCACACTGTAAGCACCCAATTTCGGGATAGCTAGAGGATGGATGCGACAGAGGACTCCGATGATGAAAACTCGTAGCAAATGAGTCTCTGATATTTGAGTTTCGGATTCTAAGGCTTGATTACATTTGTTTTGGACTAAAGTGA
>CATIWM010440577.1:0-10744 GCA_949671775.1 Mallotus repandus
AAAATAAAAATAAAAAAAGGAAGGAGGAAAGAAAAAATATGAAAAAAAATGAGAAAAAATAAAAAATAAAAAATAAAAATGATAAAACTAGTAAATAATAAAAAATTTGGATATTTTAATACATAAAATGAAAAAAGTGTCTATTTGTGGAAAAATCTAAAAAAAATCAGTTTTTGTTTTTGGATTTTTAGGTAAGTACCTTAAAAACACTCTATTTTTTAAAATGCTCCATTTTTATTTTTTTACATCCGTGGCTCTTTTTTTTTTTTGTTCCACTATTCCCACCACTCCTTCTCCATCTATAGATCAATGATTCTCCATCCTACTATGCATGGACTGAGGAGAATATAAAGAGAATGGAAGGAAATAGGAGGGGATAAGATATTAAGTTATTTGGCTATTAAAAATTAATAGAGGGGGAAGGGAATTGAAGGGAAATTATTCCTCCTCATTCCTCTTGTATAAAGTGAAATTGGTTACTCCCCAAGGTGAGGTGTAAATTATTTCAACTTCAAAATACATTGCAATTTAAGGTCTTATTTCCTTTTTAAACATTTCTTTTTATTTTTCCTTTATTAATTAATTTTAAGTTACCAAACACAACAAAATCTATAATTTTTATTCTCTTCCCTTCCCCTCTCTTTCTTTCCCTTTAAAAAACCTTCCATTCGCTTCTCCTTATAGTTGCCATGCATATCCCTCAACCGACTCTTCATGACTGCCTTTGTCTCCTCCTCCACATCCACCTCCACCTCCACCTTAAAGTAGCCATTTTTTACTAATGTTTCTTGCGCAATGAAATTTTGATTCCACAAGGTAACTGGTTTCAAAGTCTAGTTTGAATTTTATATATATATATATATATATATATAGAGAGAGAGAGAGAGAGAAAGCAAAGGTATCTTGTTTTGCTTTCATTTTGCTTTGTTTTTCTATTTCTTCTTGTTATTTTATTTACCTGTTAAATGAATTTTGATGAGGTGAATTTTCTTTGGCATAATACGAATATTTGGTGTGCTCTTTTTAACTGTTGCCAGGAACTTCCTCTTCATTTTGTATATGGTATTTTTTTATATTAATTTATAATTTAATTGAGGGAAAATTGAAACTCAATTTCAATTTTTTTTTATTTTTATTAACTTCACTTTTTTTTTTGGTATTTTTGTGATGGTTACTTTACTTTAATAATTTTTGCTGGTTTATATTTTTGCTATGTTATATATATATTAAGTTCAAATTCAATAAGGAGAGACTAATTATGTAAGTACGCTATGTTTTGTAATTACCAAGATGCAGAATCCGAACATATCGGTACATTCCATCATCTTTACATTGGTTTTGGTCCATGTACTCTTATGTAAGTAGTCATGACTTTATAAAAAAAAAAAAAGAATAATAAATTCAACATCCATCTAATGAAGTAGAATGTTGATTTCTTGAACTTAATCCAGCTTGGTCTCGTTCTATCTAATTTTGATGGAAATTTTTCAAGTTTCAGAACTGAATTTTGCTATGTCTATTGTGATCTTAATGACAGTGACTCGATTCATCTTCTTAAAAAGTAAGAAATGGATTTCAAGATGAACAGAGGAAAGGGTATTGATTCTTGGAAATTCGCAACTTCGCTAATGACCTCATGACTTGTTATGAACAGGTATCCGTCCTTGACTTGGGTTATTTTCCGTGGTGATTATGATCTTGGTTTTTTTTATCAAGATCGTAACAAGACAAAGCTTGCCTAATGAGATGGAGTCATTTTTTGTATTGGTGTACTATTACTTAGTAGTTAGAGTTTTAATCTTTATTAATTTAATTTAATAAACTTTATTTTTGGTATATTTTTAGTTTATATTTCTATTATATTAAATTACTTTAATATTATGTTAAATTATATAATAAAGTAAGAAAGACTAATTGATGCATCAAATACAAATTATTTTTTTTATATCTTTGGTTTATTTTTCGTCTACTATTTGTTTATTTTTATATATTATTAGTTTATTTTTCGTGTATGAAACAATCTCTTATACTTTTTGTAGGCAACGAGGTCTAGCACGCTGTCACGCACTTAGACTTAGAGGTTAGCCAAGTCGCGCGGCACTTAATCAACTAGTTGGCAAAGTTGAACTAAGTAAGCCTTAGAGTTGGAACGCAGTGGAATTTAAGTGAGCAAAATGGGCAGCAAGAAGTTTGGGACGAAATGAGAGTGAATAAGTAGGCAGCACTTGAATGAGCAAAGAGGGGAATACTTTTTATTAATTTCTCATCAACTGTGCGTGTCTTGTTCACTTTACAATTGAGAGGGGTGGCCTTTATATAGGTTTTCCACCTCCTTAATGTGTGGCTACAATTAATTCTTTTAGACATTTCTACAAGTATCTTATGTACAAAGAATACAAGGGAATATTCTAGAGAATGGCCGAATGGCCTAGCATGGGAAGCTTCTAGAATGCCAAGCTTCCTTGCTCCATGGTGGGAAGTTTCCGGACGAGTCTAGACATGGCTCACTCCATATGGTTCCGGAAGCTTCTAGGCATGTCTTGGCAAGGCTGGCAGCATACAGCCCTTAGCCATTTTTCTACAAGTCTCTAGCATGTTCTAGAGCCTTCCCGCGAGCTCTTGTGCACATATCTTGGCCTTGACAGCAAGCATCACTCCTTGGCTTGCCTTGGCCTAATTTCCTAGCCCTTGTGCTTGCACCATGAGCCTTGGGGCTGTCAAGATTTGTGGGCCGTAACAACCCACTCAAGTGTTTAGTGACTACGGCACTGTATGAGCTCAAGGCCCACTAGGAAATACATAATAGGCTTGTGGCCCATAATGGAGATGGAGTCGCCACCCGGATGAAAGCCGGGACACACTGTAAAATAATTGGATTCCACGAAGGTTCCCAGAAGCTGTCATCAGAGATCTAGTTCAAAAACTGGGTATGGGCTTTTAAATGCTCACCTAACCTTGCGGTTGGCCTCCGTGCGTGTTTCGTATTTTATTACCTTTGATTATTAGATTATTTTCTTATTATCGTTTGGATTGCAGTCATTTCCAATTTTACATGTTAGATCGATTTTGCACATCAGTCCCTTTGCATGCTTATTAACCCAACACTTATTACAAGTAATGATAACAAATTTACAATCATACACTCAAATAAGAGGGAGAAAGGATTAAGGATTACAACTCTTTGTGCAATTAAAATAAACAATAAATTAAAACAAAACCTCTCAAGAACTAATTCAGGAGGCAAGTGCTCTATGATTTAAAATCATGCTAAAATCCTGTAATAAGCAAGAATTAGTTCTTTCTCACAAAACAACAATTATCACCTACAAAAAAAATCAAGTTAAATTTGTACGAAATAGACATAAATACTCATTTAAATATAAATCAACACTTGGTTAAACCTAATATTATGGTGATTTCATATAAATTGAGGATATAATATGGAATAAACACATGAGTAACAAAAACTATGTAAAATAAGCATTGGGAATCAAAACTAAATCATACAAAATTTCGATGGAGCAGCAACGCGTCGCCTCCTGGCTAAGGGGGGACAAGGAGTCACCTCAACGTGAAGGGGCGACGTCTTTTTAAAAAGACGTCGCCTCTTCAACAGGCACACAACAACTTACATATTGCTTAAATTCTAAGTAACTTTAAGATAAGTGTAAATAAACATAAACTTGCAAACAATACTTAATATTTCATATGTTCATAGCATGAATGTAACCTTAAATACACAATAAACGCAAAGACAAGAAACGAAACCAATAAATCAAGTTTTATATAAAACAAGAAATTTAAAACTTCAAAATGATGATTCTTACTGATTTGATCAGTTTCAAAACTCCTAACTTAGCCCTCAGAGCTTGGTTTATTGTTTTAAATGATCTTGAATGCAAGAACTCCTTCCTTCTTCTTAAGAAAATGGATTCTCAAGCTAAAAAAAAAAATCTACTTCCTCTTATTTTCTCTCTTTACTTTCTTTTTCTTTCTCTCTTTTTTCCTCAAAATCTTTTTCCCCTTTCAAAACTCGGACCTCTCTTTTTATTGCCAAAAACCCCTCATTTAAGCTTCTATACCTTTGCCTTTTTCAATTCCCCAAAAACCAAGCCAAGATAAAAGATACTCATTTCTCATCATTTTCATATCTTTTCCCACCTTATTTTTGACTCAAAAGTCTTAATTCCATGCACAAATCTTCATATATGTGCTATGTTCGCCCATCACTTGTTTAATGCAGCCATAAATGACATTTAATGCTGCATAAGTCGGCTACAAAGAGGCGTCGTGTAACACACGTACCTTAATTATAGGTACATTTACATTCATTATGTATATTAGTTGAATTTAAGTTTAAGCTAGTATATATAATTAGACTAGTGTACCGAGTCTAGTGTACCGAGTAGCCATGACTTGTGCTCAGTCAAGGAGCGAAAATTTTTGGATTTTGGTGACACTCAAAATGAGTGAAATTATGAGAATAAAACGGATTAGGACATGAGAAATGTATGAGATATGTGTGATATTAATTTCAATGTTAGATAGGAGAAGATTATAAATGTTGACAATTAAGTCCATAATAAGAATTAGAAAGTTAAGGGTTTAAATTGGTTAATGGCAAAAATATAAAGGGGTTTAAATTGGTTTAGTTATTATTATTATTATTATTATTATTATTATTATTATTATTATAAAAAAGAAGAAAGAAAGAGAAGGTGCTAGAATGGAGTATGTGCTAGAATGGAGTATGTGGCACCCTTTTATTGATTTAAAAAAAAATTAAGAGATAAGCCTACGGATGAAGGAAGGAAGGAAGAGTCTTTCTTCTTCTTCTTCATCTTCATCTTCATCTTCTTCTTAAAAAAAATAGAGAGCTGAATTTTTCAAGTAAATTGAAGATTAGAAATTCATTCCAGACAAAAATATTTATCTTCGAAGGCTTTAGATGTTTATTTGGTAAGCAATTTTAATATTTTTGTTGAATTGAGTTAGGGTTTAGAAGTTGCAGAATTTGGGTTTTTAGGATATGATTTTTCAGTCTTATTGTTTTTATCATATCTTGAGATATGAACCTTTAAATTAAGTGTTCTTTGATGATATAGAAATCTTAAGATGTCCACTACAAAACTTACATAAATAGAGAAAACTTAATTCTTCTGTTTAAATTGTCATTTGGGGCTGAACATTTTATTGCTCAATTTCCAACAATGGTTTGAGTATGGTGGATTATTTTTTAGGGCTCTTCCTTTATACACCTCCAATTGGAGAAAAATAAAATTTAAATTACTCTAAGCACATAGGGTTAATGATCTAAAAAGTTTTATGTTGAGATTCATGGTATAGGATTATTGGTAAATTTTTTTAAAATCACCCTATTCAATCTATTATAGTTGGCAGCTTCATATGTTTAGGTATTTTAGTGATGTTATCATGCTAGATGAATTTTTATTATTTTTTGGTGTCTAAAAACAAGTGGATTATGATCTATTTCAGCTAAACCAAATGAAAATGAGGCTAACATACAAGTAAATACAAACAAAGGGAAGGGAGCAATGAAGGTGAGTGAATAACTTAATGTTCTATGTAAATTTAACACTCAGAATAAATAATTATAAATTTATTTGTTAAATTGATTGGATAAGAGAAATATGTGTGTTCTAATTGGTAGATGCTAAATTTTGATTATTGTGATATTTGATTATTGTGTTGATGGTTGATTATTGTTGAGATGAGATTGTACATGTGAATGAGTTTTGCTGAAATTCGGGTGCCCTATTCAGTAGAGAATAGCAGAATTATTTAAGCTATATTTGGAGTTTTATAACTCCAAACGAGGCATCATTTGATCCTATGAAAACTTGGAGATGTTATTTATAAAATTGATAGAAATAGAGGAAGCTTAATTTTACTGTCTTGATGGCCAATGTTATATTATTAGTCACATGCATACAATGTATGTCTGATACCACTAAATCTGACACCTGTTAAGGATGTCAGGCATACATTGTATTCATGTGACTAATAATTAATATATATCCATTAATTCCTAAATTTATATTGAGGCATACATTGTATGCATGTGACTAATAATATAACATTGGCCATCAAGACAGCAAAATTAAGCTTCCTCTATTTCTATCAATTTTGTAAATAACATCTTCAAGTTTTCATAGGAACAAACGATGTCTTATTTGGAGTTATAAAACTCCAAATATAGCTCAAACAATTCTACTATTATATACTGAACAGGGCACCCAAAATTCAGCAAAACTCATTCACATGTTCAATCTCATCTCAACAATAATCAACCATCAACACAATAATTAAATACCAGAATAATCAAAATTCAGCATCTACCAATTAGAACACAGATATTTTTCTTATCAAATCAATTTAACAAATAAATTTATAATTATTTATTCTAAGTGTTAAATTTAAGTAGAACATTAATTCTAAGTGTTAAATTTAAGTAGAACATTAAGTTATTCATTCACTTTTATTGCTTCCTTCCCTTTGTTTATATTTACTTGTATGTCAACCTCATTTCCATTTGGTTTAGCTGAAATAGGTCATAATTCACTTGTTTTTAAACACCGAAAAATAATAAAAATTCATCTAGCATTATTACATCACTAAACTACCTAAACATATGAAGCTGCCAACTGTGACAGATTTAACAGGGTGACTTTAAAAAAATTCACCAATAATTTTATACAATGAATCTCAAAATAAAAATTTTCAGATCATTAACTCTATGTGTTTAGAGTAATTTAAAATTGATTTTGCTTCAATTGGAGGTGAATAGAAAAAGAACCCTAAGAAATAATCCACCATACTCAAACCATCGTTTTAAATTGAGCAATAAATTGTTTAGCCCCAAATGACCATTTAAACAGCAGAATTAAGTTTTCTCTATTTCTGTAATTTTCGTAGCATACATCTTAATATTTCTATATAATCAAAGAAAACTGAATTTCAATTTCTTATCTCAAGATATGATCAAAACAATAAGACTGAAAAATCAGATCCTAAAAATCTGAATTCTGCAACTTCTAGACCCTAACTCAATTCAAAAAAAAAATTAAAATTACTTACCAAATAAACATATAAAGCCTTTCAAGATGAAGATTTTGGTCTGAAATGAATTTCTAATCTTCAATTTACTTGAAAAATTCCGCTCTTTATTTTTTTTTTTAAGAAGAAGATGAAGATGAAGATGAAGAAGAAGAAAGACTCTTCCTTCCTTCCTTCATCTGTAGGCTTATCTCTTTTTTTAAAAAATCAATCAAAGGGTGCCACATACTCCATTCTAGCACCTTCTCTTTCTTTCTTCTTTTTTTTAATAATAATTATAATAATAACTAAACTAATTTAAACCCCTTTATAATTTTTTTCATTAACCAATTTAAACCTTTAACTTTTAATTCTTGTTATGGACTTAATTGTAAACATTTATAATCTTCTCCCATCTAACATTGGAATTAATACCACACATATCTCATGCATTTCTCATGTCCTAATCCGTTTTATTCTCATAATTTCACTCATTCTGAGTGTCACCAAAATCCAAAAATTTTTACTCCTTGATTGAACACAAGTTATGGCTAGACCCGATACACTAGTCTAATTATATATACTAGCTTATACTTAAATTCAACTAATATGCATAATGAATGTAAATGTACCTGTAGTTAAGGTACGGTGTTACATGTCGCCTCACCGATGCCGAGGGGCGAAGAGGCGATTGCCTCTTCAGCCAAGCTTGATTTGAGCCTTTGGGCCAACAAGCTTGGGCTTGGGCTTGGAGGCTTTATCCTTGGGTTCAGGCTTTTGTGGGCTTAAGTTTGGTGTTTTGAGCTCAACTAAGGGTTTAGGCTTGGATTTAGTGTTTGGGCCTTCGAGTCCATATTTAGAGAAGCTTTCAAGTTTCTTTTGCATTCGATATCCGTACTATCTCATCACTGGGCTTCGTTGCGGGCCAACCAAACCAAGGGTGTCCATACTTTTATTTTGTATCATGAAAAATATTGAACGATCTCAATATATTCTTTCAATTGTTTATATATCCAGTGATATTTATTTTTGAATAAAAGTAATGTGTTATAACTGGAATGGAACAACTACTAATTTTTATTCATTACAATGGATAATGGGGTAACTTCATTTTCAAAAATTTTAAAGTGACTGGAATACAAATTTTAAAGGCATGATACTTGAAATATTTTTCATTTTCATGTTATCTATTTAATGTATTATTTATTTATTTATCATATATTTTTAGTTTATTTTCTACATATGAAACAATCTCTTACACTTTTATTCACCTTCATAAAAAATAGTAAATAATCTCATTATAATTTTTATTATCTTTGATTGAATATATTATCACCATTATCATTAATTATTTTATTATAGATAGCCTCATGTTTTCTATGTTAGCAGTTTTGTTAATTATGACAAAAATATCAATTCCAAAGATATGAAATTTGAAATATTTATAGTTTATTTTGGGTTTATTTTTCGTATATTTTTAGTTTATTATAATGTGGTGTAGCAGGTTCTTTCAAGCAAATACCAATGAGTGATCACCTAGTTTTGTATGTTGATCATCTCATAACACTTGAAATTTTGCAATCAATTCAAGAAGCTAAGAAGTAGGGATCTCATACACAGTGTTCATCTTCTCATACTGTTGATGCACACACTCTTGTAATTGATCTTAAATGAAATGAAGCACATTACGCATTCAAAGAAGAAGGACCATTTTTGCAATCAATGGAATGTCGCATTTACCAAGAGGATAACATTAATAATTTGGAGACACTATGAGCATGTAGTGGTAGCTTGCACTTTATTTATTTACACATCAACTTTTTTTTTACTTTTATTTAAAACAAGAAAAAATTAAAAAAAAAACCTAAAAAAGAATAGGAGAAAAAGAATTATTAGTTGAAACAAGACACTTTGTGTCTCTAATACACTTGTCACAATTATTTATTAGTTGAAAGTGACACCCCCTTTATGTGTTTTGCTCCTATAATGCTTAAGGATGATAAAAGGTGCATTTTTTACCTTATAAATTAATAACATTTGATTTTTTTTTTCTTGGAATGAAATTTTCTATAGAAATTCTGTATCAAATGATAGTCTTATAATCTATAGAGTGGATTAATTTGTTTAGTTTTTTTGTGTTTTTAGAGGAATTTAGTGATAAAACAATGCCCAAAACCTGCAACTATTACTCCATTAGCAGTCCACCTATTTGATCATAGGTTAAAAAAAATTAAGGTATTAATCACCATATTTGATCTCAAGTGCAAGAAAGTGTGTTTGTTCTGGTTTCTCATTTTCTGATTCTTGAATTCAATTTGAAATCTAATGACATTGATTGCATTTTCTTTGATTTTTTTGTACTAGGTAGTAATTGCTTTGTTCTTTTTGTTCATTTCTAGATTTGAATTCTTTTTGTTAAGTTTTTGTTTTAGCTTGTTTGATTTGAATATATGTGCTTCTGGTGTTTGTTTAAAGAGAAATCTTGAAAAAAAAAGGGTGTAAAAACAAGAGGATTTGAATTTCATATATTCTAAGTCAAGGAAGCATTTTTTGCATTTCTGTTGCCTATACGGCAAAAATGAGTCCCCTTTTAATAAATTAGTAAAAGTAATAAAAAATAGAAATTGTTGTCAGAACAACATTTTCCTTTGCTTTGATAGGCAGATTTTGTTGAAGAAGGCAAGAGGGCAGCAATGTTTAGCTGGATGATTGCCTCTTTTCAATTTTTTATGTCTTAGGAAATGTTTTGGCAAGATTTCTTCATAAGAAATACATTTTCCCTGTATGTTGAGCTTTTTTTTTTCCTTTTTGTAACCTACACTATAGTGTTTATTTTGAAAATTCATTAGCTCTGTTATGATTGGACTTTGTATTTCAGGTTCAATTGCTCTCTTGTTCTACTATCCAAGTTATATGCAAATCTTTCTAGTTGAGACAGTTCAACCAGCTCAAAAAGTAAGACCAAAGATGTGCCTTTTTAACTAGGACCATTAAGGTGGTCTAGAAGCTATTTTGGATGAGTATATTATTTTTAAATTTTATATTTGGTGATTTGTGTATTTTTTTTTTTTTTATGATTTTCAAGTTGTTTGTCAAGCTTCATAGGGAGCTAGCAATTTATCAAACTTCTTGACTACCAATTTATTGAGTTCTTTATCGAGCTTCTTAATGAGCTTCTTTATCGAGCTTCTTAAGCGAGTATAAATAATGGGATATCTTATGCGTTTCGGCATTTCTTTTATTTTTATTTTTTTCGAGATGCCATTGATGAATTTTTCAATATATATGTTAATTATAATTATATATATATATATTTGTTTTGTTTTATTATTTTTATTATTATTATAAATATATGCAAAGTATTATAAAATAACAAAAACACATAAAATTATCAATCGTAATATTTCAATTAATTAATTTGAAAAATGAATCAGAACTCAAACATAAACTAAAAGGATACAAAAAAATGTATTGAAAACCGAAAATAAATGAAAAGGATACAAAAAAATGAATTGGAAACCAAAAATAAATCAAAAACATATTCAAAGAAAATCAAAGTAATAACTCTCCTTATACTATGAAATATTTGGACATAAAATAAAGATTGCATAAATACAAAAAAGAAACTATGTTCAACTATGTTGCCATTAATTAAAAAAAATGTATTAGAAACCAAATTGATACAAAA
>CATIWM010440694.1:0-10941 GCA_949671775.1 Mallotus repandus
TCATGTGTGTGGCATGTGTTTTTATTTTAATTAATTGGTTAGTAAATTAGGGTTTCATTTGGTAAATTCAATTAAAATTAATGATGGCTTTAGATTAATTTTAGGTTGTATGTAATTAAAATTAGGGTTAGAAAAATCACAGAATGTTTGTTTCTGATTTATTATTTTTATTTTTATTATTTGGGCTTATTTTGTTATCTCTATTCGTTTTGGGCTCCAAGCCCGCATGTAGGTCTAACTCACTAATAAAATAAGCCTTTAAAATTAAATTTAAGTTTAATTAACTTTAAAATTAATTTAGGCCCATTAGGTTAATTTAGATTTTAGGCCCATTTTTTAGTTAAATAAAATTAACTTAGACTTAGTTCAGCCCATTAATAAAGCCTTCTTCATAATTTTTAGACTTATGATCATTTCATTTAATTAAAATTAATTAGAATTAAGCCCACTAATTCATTTCTTTTTCTTTTAAAATTTAATAGACTTAGGCTCATTTTCTTTAGAATTAAAATAAATTGATTTAGGCTCACAAATCATTAAAATATAGGTCTACCTTTAGTTCCATTTCACTTGTAAATAAAATATGTAGACTTAGCTAACTTAAAATTAAAATCAAATGTTGTTTGGATTTAGGGACGTTACACCTTGAATGCATTTTTTATGTGCTTTTTCATGGATTTGTTGTCTTAGGGTTAGATGGATGTTTAGTTAGGGTTTAATGAAATTGCATGTAGTTAGGGAATAAGATAGTAATTCATAAACTAATTCTAAATGAACACGAGACTAAAAGAAATTGGTATTCCTTATCCAGAACTCCTGGTTGTGGTGCTAGCTTGTATTAGAGAATCGAGTTACCACCACCTTCGATTTGTCCCAGTTATTACCCTGGGTGGCGACTCCTCATCTCCATGCTATGTCTTTGTGATATAGTAGTGTGTTCCCTAGAGCCCTGAGCTCAAACAGTGTCACAGTTGCAATAAACTTATGCGCACGCTAAATTCCGTCGTCTACACCTGCGGTATACATTTCTGTCGCCTGAGACTAGAGAGTGTAGTTGGTCCCATCTAATTTCACCCCGATCTGGGTATTAAAGATATCATGGCTTGAGGTCGTTGATGTCTAGGTCTGGGTCTAAGAGAAAGCTTGTTGCATTCTCGTTGTGAGTTCGTTGAGTATTGTAGTAGTGGACTTCTCTTCTGAAGCCACTAGGTCTAGGCCTGTCTTCTTCGCCATTTTTTTTCGCCAGGTCCCTATGATACTTGCTCTGATACCATGTTAAGAATAGAGAAGAGAGTTAAGAGAATAAGGATCTCTATTTTTCATATATCTTTTACAAAAGAATGTACAGGTTTAAATAGACTTTACAATCTTCTATTTTAGGATATAACATAAAATTTACACTAATTGAGGGATATTAGTCAATCACTATTATCACTCCTACAATCAATTCCTAAAATTACTCATTCTAACACTTATAGTTGATAACTAATGAACATTCATGATTTAACCAATAAATTTATATTATTTGACCAATTAACCTATTAATTTTTATAATATGAATATTAATATATTAAATTAATAATAGTAATTAATAATATTGTTAAATAATAAATTTTATTATTAAATTGATTAACCTTTAGGCAAATATTAATGAATTTATAGTTTATTTATATTGAATCTGCATTATTTAAATAATGAACCTACATGTTTTATCTAATAAATATATACTACATAAGTAATGAACGTGCATTGTTTAAATAATAACTCTACATATTTTATCTTATGAACATATATTATTTAAATACTTAAATTATATCAATTAACTAAAAATAAAAATATAATAAAAGTTTATTTATTATAATTAAATAATAAAAAATTACCAATATCTTCATATTTTATCTCATGAAGAAACCAATGAACTTTTATTCATCAGCAGCATTACATTCAAGTTTTGCATTTCTATATTCCATTTTGACAACAGACTTAAGTAAAGCACAAATAACATTTGATGTGACCTGCTTTCCAACTATAACACAACAAGCGAGCAAGTACATGATGTTTAAAAAAATAGACAATAAAAAAGAAGAAACGTTTTTTCATATCTGTCACACGAGTGTAATGACCTTGGCCATATTGCTTCATGGACGGTTAACAATTGCTACATCGAGGCCATCCGTACCTATTTTCTTTTTCTCAAATTTTTTTTTATCAAATGTTAATGACAGGTATGTCAAAATGGGATAACACACGGATAAGATTGATCTAATACGTAAAAATAGTTAATTAGGGTTGGAGTTAGGATTGGAGTTAAACGGAATTCATTTTAGAAATGGATTGACCAATTTATGATACGTTTTAAATTAAATCGTGTCATAGATTGATACGTAAGTCTGTTATAATCCGTTTAATTATACATGTCGTATTTAGTCATATTAACTTGATACGATCTATTTAAAATAAATCTAATTTATTATAATTTTGAAGGGTAAAGTGATAATTTATATATATGTATATATACACTCCTTATTTTCTCTATAATTTTAAAGGGTAAAATTATTATTATAGTAATTTTTGTGAAAAATAATATTTTTGTAGGTGATGAATGTTATGCAGGTGAAATTAGTGGTGTCAAATTTTGTGACCCGCACAATCATTTAAATAAATAGGTTACACATGTCATGTTCATGTAACTCGTTTAATTTCATGTTGTATTAGAATTGAAATTTCATGTTGTATTAAAATTGAAATATTTGACATTGTTAATAAATGGATCGTATTTTTGTTGATCCTAATGGTGTTATCAGAGTGGATCAACCTCACATGAGTATTGACTTATCAATCCATTTTGACACCCCTAGTTAATGAGATAATTATACTATTAATATTTGAAAATTTTCAATTTTAATAATTTGATGTTCTATTTTTTTTTTTTATGATTGTGCAGGTCTTTAAATAAATTATAATTTAGTGTATTTAGCAACTCACTTTCAATATTGGTTTATTTTTTTGAAAATTATTGGTTTTTTTGAAAGACAAATTATTGGTTAAATGTTATTATCATACTCAAACCAATAGTTTAATTCAATCTTGAATCATAATAAAATTATTTCAATTTAATTAAAATTTTAATAATAAAAAATTAAAATGATTGACAAAAATTTATATTATACACGAAACGCATTTATTTGTAAATTATATTCTATATTAATCTTTAATTTTTAATAATTTTAAATTATTAAGTAAAAATTATAACTTTGTACAAAAAATTTAAAAGTAAATTATTATATTTTAATATAAAATTTGGTGTTATAATTATAATTAAATAAAAATTAATTTAATTTTTAAATTTTATTTATATATATACACGTGTGTACCATAACAAATCGTTAAACAAACCTTTTATTTGGTAAATCTAATATTGTGTTAAAAAATATTACATTCTAAGCTTTTAAATAGTGAACACTAACCTAAAGAATTAATTCAAATAATTATAAGAATTGCACGGACTATAAATAATTAATAAATTAAGGTTAAAAAAGAAAAATATTTTAAAAATTTAAAATATATTTTTCATTGAATAGAAAAGAAAGAGATGTTTTTATTAAATAGCTACCATTAGTTTGCTAGTATATCCATTGAGAAAACACAAAATCACACAATATTTCCCATCCCTCAAACACAAATTTTAACAAATAATTAAACAAAAAAAGTGCATGATCATCAGTCTTAAAAAAAAATCAAGTTTAAAATTGACCCAAAAAAAATCAAGTTTAAACGGTCAAGCAAAGTCAAAAAAATTAAAGTTCAAGCAAAAAATTCAGAAAGAAATGGTAAAGTAAAATTCAGATCAAAACAGGAACTCAACACTCAGTAACCACCAACAAATTATAAAGTATGGAGTAAATAATGAAAGAAGGAAAGTAGAAGAGTCAGGGAAAATTAATGTCGTTTTGGAAATTTGTGATAATTATTATTTCAAGGGACCCAATTTGATTAAGTCTTCTTTTTAACTTTCTATATCTTGGTTCATTCATTGTTATTCTAAAATGACATTGTGGAAACTGTTTCCATTCTCCAGGATCATGATTATTGGGAAACAATCACTTTTAGAATTGATATATAATTTAATGTATATCCTGCATATTATATATATTTTTAAAATACTAATAAATATAATATTCTAAGATTTTAAAAAATAATTGATAAATGGTAATTATCAAAAGTATAAACAACAACGGTTAAAAATAAATTTATCAAAATATTAGCTATAAACTATTAGTTATTGCTAATATCTACCATCTAATGGTTTTATTTGGTAAATCTATTATTATGTTCGAAAAAATTATGTATTAAACTCTTAGTTAGTGATCGCCAACCTCAAGAATTAATCCAAGTAATTATAAAACCTGCATGGACTATAAATAATAGATTAGGGTTCGAAAAAAAATATTAAAAAAGTTTATAAGTAATTTTTATGAGAAAGATGTATTTTTTATTAGAAGATAAAATTTTTTACAGTAAAGATTTTTTATAATAAAGCCATTTTTTTGGAAAAAAAAAGTAACAAAAATCATAAAAATCCAAAGCTCAAAAGTTCAACTAGAAAATATCCGGTTGCGTTCATTTTAGTTGAAACTTGTTTATTCAGTGAACATTCTTAATTAGTTAAAAATAAAATTCGACCCTTTCCTCATTAGTCGCTCTCTTTGCCAACCACGATGACAATAATGATGATTCTAGGAACTGCAAGAACAGCTTGAAACTCTTGTAAATGAGAGGAAAATTCACAAGATTGCATTAACTCACGACAGAAAAGATGGCCTCCAATAAAAATTACATTTCTCAGGGACCCAATTTGATTAAGTCTTCCTTCTTTCATTATTATTCTGAAATGAAATTGTGGAAACTGTTTCCAGGATCATGTCCTTTGGGAAACAATCTCTTTCAAAATTGATATACTCCCTTTGTTTTATAATATTTGACAAATTTTTTTTAAAATGTCTCAAAATTTTATTCACTTTCTATTTTAGGATGGAAGTTGATTAAACAAATATCTATAATACCCTTATTAATTATATTATTAACACCACTAATTTTTGATTTTAAATTTATATGTTTAATAAATAGGTTGAAGTTCCAATGTCATTTTATTGTTATACTAATACTTTTGTTATCACTATTTTTATATAACTATCCAAAGTTAAATCAATGGAAAATCAAAACTCCAGATCTATTTTGGCGAGGTTTTTATTTATTTTCTTAAAATAGTGTCATTTTTTTCTCAAATACTAGAGCAAAAATTTTTTGACAGTGTTTTCAATTTTTTTTTGTTATAATAGTGATGTTTAATTTCTAAAAACTAATACAAATTATTTTTTTTATTAAATATTGGTGGTATTTTTTTGAAATTAATAAGATATTTGATTTACTATAAGTTGTCATCTTATCAACAATATTAAATAAGCAATGTTTCGCACTTGATAAAATAAAAAAATATAAATAAGGCTATTTTAATAATAAAATGATAAAAGTACACAAAATAATTATAATTAACTAATTTTTTTAATATGTGCGTAGAAATAACTTTGTCAAATATTATGAGATGGAGGGCGTATAATTTAATGTATATCCTATATATAATAATTTTTTTCCTATAACTGTAACATTATAGTGGTTTGAATGTAGCCTATGACTGTCCAAATTTAATCATTACAAAATCTATATCCTATATATAATAGTCTTTTCCTATCACTGGAACATTATAGTGTTAGAAATTTTATAGGCTACCATTAATTGTGAGAGTTTTATTTTGTTAAAATTAGACTGAATAAAATATAGCTTAAGTGAATGTGCGAAAAATTTTAATTTATTTTAAGTGATTATTTGTGTTATGGCCTTGTATGTACCTTTAATGGACCGATATGAATGAATGATAAGTGTAGATAAATTATATTATGGATTCCTATTCATATTACAGTATGAACTAGAGATCCATCACACGCGTGAAATACTTCACGCTTTTTTTTTTCTTAATGTTTTTTAGTATTTTTAACGACTTTTGATCTCATTACAGGCTGTCTCTACTGTTTGTTTCCACCGCTTCTCGTTGCCGTCAATTTTAGTCTGCAGATGCTAAACACTTCAGTCTACACTAAAGAAAATAATTAAAAAGACATTATATATATATATACAAGCAAAAGTAACATCAAAGCACCGTTCCCCATGGATGTGGAATAGCGCTGTCAGCATCCTTTTAAAGGAAAAGTTGAAGTTGAATAGAGGAAAATATTAATTTATTTTATAGAAACATTGAATGAAGTGTTAAAACATTAAAACATTGAAGTTGTTAAGTAAGTTTTCAACTTTAGGGATACATATTTTTGTTTTTTTGCTTCAAAAAAAATATGTAGGAAAATAGGTCACTGTGTGTTAAGAATTTTTTTTTTTTCAATTTTATGTATGTTTTTTTATTTATGTTAAGTTATAATTGCATATTTATTAGTTTGTGCATATAAATTTATTAGTTATAATGTAAAGATTCATCATAAGTTTATATAATGTTCATGAATTTGTAAACAAATATTCATGAACCTGAAATGTAAATATGATGAATCTATACTAGTTAAGTAATGAACCAACATTGATTTTAAGGTTTTATGTGTATTTATTTGTTTGTGTTAGTTATAACTTCAAGTTCATTAGTTTATGCACATAAATTCATTAAGTGTAATATAGAAGTTCATTTGTTATTGATTGGAAATTCATCATAGTTTTCAACAGTAACATATTTTCTTACATTTTTTTTTACTTCAAAAAAATATGTAGGAAAATAGGTCAATGTGTGTTAAGAAATTGTTTCTTTTTTTTTTTTTACGGTTTTATGTATGTTTGCTTATTTTTGTTAAGTTATAACCGTATATTCATTAGTTTGTGCATATAAATTCATTAGTTATAACGGAAAGATTCATCATAAGTTTATATAATGTTCATTGATTTGTAGACAAATATTCATGAACCTGAAGTGTAAATATGATGAATTTATATCAGTTAGGTAATGAACCTGCATTGTTTTTAACGTTTTATGTGTATTTATTTGTTTGTGTTAGTTATAACTTCAAGTTCATTAGTTTATGCATATGAATTCATTAGTTGTAACATAGAAGTTCATTTGTTATTGATTGGAGATTTATCATAATTTTTATATATTGTTTGTCAAATTTATTTGTTTAGTTTTTCTATTTAATGAATCTATATATTTTATTTTATGAACTTATATTATTTACGTAATGAACCTACGATATTTAATTAAAATAAAAATACAAGTACAATTATTATAATTAAAAAATTTTAAAAATTAAAAATTAAAAAATCTCTATTTAGCTGCATATTAAAGGCTTGTTACACCCGAATTTGGTGAAGGGCTGGATGACGAATGTGATACTAAAATTTTTTGCTGTATAATGGAGTTTTTTTGCCGTGTAATAGAGTTTTTGGTTGTAGGATGATACGCGTCTCAAAAGCATCATAAGCATCTAAGGAATATCAATAGCATGTGAAAATATGTAACAGAAAGAAGAAAAAAAACAGTGTCTCTATCCCTGACACATCATAGGTGAAGAAAAAATAGCAATTGCTTTGGTTCCTTAGGCAAAAGTATGGGAGTGTATGCAGGTCTGTCATTAGTAGCTTCCAATATAAAGATAAATAGTAAGTCAACAAAGAAAAGAGTGAAAGGCACCCTTAAAAAAAAGAGTGAAAGGCGTGTTTTTTTTAAATGCACGTGTGAAGGACCTCTGGTCTATATTGTAGTATGGACATGGGTCTATGGTATAACAATTGAGTAAATGTATGTCTAATTTTAATTGGACAAATAATGAGGTGGTTCTTAGAATTTTTTATTATATTAGCTAGGTCCCCTCTCCATCCTTAGATATATTATTTTGGCTTGCCCCATCGATAGCCACCCCACATGTTAAGGATTAGAGAGCTAACGGTCTTATTTCTCTTTCTAATTAATTTTATTTTAATTTTTTCTGAATTAGGTGATTATCATCATGAGTCAAGACATAAGTACTATACCGATTCCACAAATAGACACACATATGGGTAATTATTTGTGTTCTAAATTCATATATTAGATCCTTAATTTTCTTACATATGGTATCAGAGTTTAGATTGTATATGAATTTAGAATCATGAAATAATAAGTGTTGTATTTAAATCAAATGATTTTGGTTAATTAATCAATTAAATATATCGATATATTGTGTTGGTATGTCTTTTCGATTTTGCGAACACATTCATGATAATTTTTGTTATTAGTTTTGTTGGATAACCGTATTGAAATGCGGAAATATATGTCCATGGCTGAGTACTTGAGTTGGTCTGTTTTTATACGGAAATACATGGACTAGCTTTTGTTCACTTTTCTGTGCATGTTATTCAAATTAATTACTCCTTGATTATGGAATTGTAAAACGTTTTCTCATGCAAAATTATTCTAATAGTTTTTTTTTGAACAACGATTAATTATAACAATTATATCTACTTTTCTTTTGCACCATAATTAATAATATTAAATTAATCTTTTTTGTCCTTGATTTATTATTATTATTTTATTTTAGTTGATTATATTATATGAAATTTAGGTTGTCACTATTATATAATTTGATTTAGTGTATTCAATTTTACTTGTGTATTAGAGACAATATAGTAAATAAATAAATAGGTTTATAAAGGAACACTGTTAGTTTGCATATTAGTGAATAATGTGTATATATTGTTCAAGATTTGTGTGTTGAACATGTATTGGATAAAAGAGATACATTTATATTTGAGTATCTCATTTGTGTATTTTTAATGTATATATTTATGTTTAATATACATTATTATTGCCAATCTTTTGAGAAATCTCTAATTAAAATTGTTTTATGAGTTAAAATAAATGTTATTACCAAAGTGGGACATTTATTAAGACTTATAAAATTATTTTAACTTTTGTGAAGAGATAATTTCTGGTTATTGTATTTATTGACCTGCCCAAAGGGGGTTATTAGGTACATTAATTTGAAATCGTATGTGAGATGGAATATTTTGTGTTACGAGATGCATTAGTATAGAGAATCTGTCTGTCCCAAAGGGGATAGTTTTTCAAAAACTATTGTACTCTCATTTGTGAGTTCCATATTTAAATTCTATTGCATGTGCATATTCTGCCCAAAGCGGAATGTGTAGTGATGCTAGAATTTTTTATTTTAATATTGCAAGCAAAAATTAGCCCGCATATTGATACATGTTCATATTGTTTTCTTGAACAGTTTCATTAGCATGAACCACACTAGTGCTACTGTAGAGATGTTGACTACCACAAGCTTTAAGAAATGGAAAGAAGAAATTTTGTATGCTCTAGCTATAGGGGATATGGATTTTGCTTTGCGTGAAGATGAGCCAGCTAAGCCTAATGATCAGAGTACTAATGAAGAAAAGAAGTTATATGCTAAGTGGGAGAAATCAAATCGTCTTAGTCTCATGGAAATGAGAAGGGCCATTCCTGAGCACCTTAAAAGTGGGTTGCCTGATGAAGTTAGTGCAAAAGATTTTCTTGCTGTTGTGGAACAAAGGTACTTTGTATCTGAAAAGGCTGAGGCTGGGACCTTTATGAGTCAGTTAACTAATATGAAGTATAACAATATTGGGTGTGTGAGAGATTATATCCTTAGCATGGTTCACATTCAAAACAAATTGAAGGGTCTTAAGCTTGATTTACTTTATGATTTCATTGTCCTTCTTGTCCTTAATTCTTTACCTCCTGATTTTAGCAAAATTAAGACTGCTTATAATGTTCAAAATGCTACTTGGAGTGTTAATGATCTTATAGCAAAATGTGATGCTGAGCAGAAGAAGTTGAGAAGTGAAAAAGCGGAGAGTGCCTTATTTGTTTCTTAACCTAAATCTAGCCCTAACCTTAACCATGATCTTAAGAAAGATAGGTCTAAGATTAAACCTAATCATTATGCTCCTAAGAAGACCCAAGGTTTTAGAAGGCATGAATATGGTCAGGCTAGAAAGGTAGGAGGTTATGATGTTGTCCAAAAGAGTAAGGTTAAATACTTCTTTTGTCATAAGGATGGTCACAAAAAGAGTGCGTGTCGTATGTTCAGAGCTTGGCTAGAGAGACAATGCAAACAAGAAGGTAAACCTTTTGCTTTTATTTGTTCTGAATCTAATTTGATAGATGTACCACCAAATTCTTGGTGGCTTGATAGTGGAGCAACTGTTCATGTTGCTACTACCTTGCAGGGGTTCATAAGCAAAAGGAAACCAAGTGAGCATAAGGCCAAACTAAGAGTTGGGAATGATGCTAAAATAGATGTTGTGGCAGTAGGAATAGTTAGTTTGAAGTTAGAATCCCGTTTTTAGCTTGTTTTAGAAAATGTTTTCTATGTTCCTTCTTTTAGGAGAAATTTGGTTTTTATTTCAGTTATGGACAAGATTGGATATGGGTTGAATATTCGTAATGGAAAAGTTAACATTTTCTTGGATTCCAAATTGATTGGTCATCGCATTTTATCTTATTATTTATATCAGTTGTCTTTGCATTCAAATATTGATGAGATAAATGTTGTGTCTAAGAGACCTCTAATTAAGGAAAGATCTTTTAAGTTATGGCATAAGCGTTTAGGTCATATATCTAAAGAAAGAGTTGAAAGGTTAGTTAAGGATAATATTCTTCCTACACTTGATTTTGATGACCTAGATACTTGTGTGGATTGTATTAGAGGTAAGATGACCAAAATAAAAAAGAAAGGTGCCAATAGGAGTTTAAATGTTTTGGAGATTATTCATACAGATGTGAGTGGACCTTATTCACCTACCATTTGTGGCAATAAGTATTTTCTTACATTTATTGATGATTTTTCTAGGTATGGTTATGTTTTCTTA
>CATIWM010440709.1:0-15672 GCA_949671775.1 Mallotus repandus
TTCTCCCTCATTTTATTAATGGAGCATTAGCCAATATATTTTCTTAGGATTTTATTTCATAAATTTTTTGACATTTTATGTTGAAATACAATCTCATTTCTTAATTATTTTTTCTTCATCTCTTTATTTTTTCTTTCCCTCTATTTTTATTTTATTTTATCTTTATTTTTTAATAAATTTACCCCTATTTCTAAATATTTATTTTTGTTACGACCCGAACCCCAAGGGGTACATGATCGGCGCTAGAAAATGGGAAAGCGAGAAGGTTCCGAAACTTGTAGTAAACCTTTAAAGATTTTTAACTTAAAACTTTTAACTCTTAAATTCTAAAGAAAATCCGGCAGAGTTTCCCTTGTACTGGAAGAAAACTCAAAACCTGAAAATGAAAATAAACACTCCCAATACATATACATAATCACCGCTACTCTAAAACTCATTATCAAAGTCATCATCAACCCAACATCAATATCTTACCGAACATATTTCTCCAAAAAAATATCAAAATATAATTTAAACCTATTATAATACAAATACAACGAATACAAGTTTCCAAACTACTGCGGAGTCTAGATTATATAGACGGCAGGGTTTAGCGCGCGTCTAGGTATATTGCAACCGTGACACTATTTGAGCTCAGGACTCCAGGGAACATACTACTATATCACAAAGATATAGCGTGGAGATGAGAAGTCGCCACCCAAGGTAATAACTGGGACAAATCATAGGTGGTGGTAACTTGATTCTCTAAAAGAGAGTTAGCACTACAGCCAAAAAATTATGGGAACGGAATATCAATTTCTTTTAGTCTCATATTCATTTATAGTTTATGAATTACTATCTTATTCTTTAATTACATGCAATTTCATATAAACCCTAATTGAACATCTATCTAGCACCAAGGCAACTAGTCATGAAAGAGCACATAAAAAGTGCATTCACAAAGTGCAACGTCCCTAGTTAATTCTAAACTATATTGATTTTAATTTAAATTAGCTAAATCTACATATTTTATTTACAAAGTGAAATGGAATTAAAGGTGGGCCTACATTTTAATTTAATTAGTGAGCCTAAATCTACAAATTTTAATTCTAAAGAAAATGAGACTAAGTCTATTAAATTTTAAAAGAAAAAAAAATAAATTAGTAGACCTAATTCTAATTAATTCTAAATCAAATGAGGTGATCCTAAATATATATTTATTTTAAAGGAAATACTTTAGACGGGCTGGGGTATATCTAAATTAATTTTAATTGATTGAAAGTGAGCCTAAATCTAATTAACCTAAATGGGCCTAAATTAATTTTATAGTTAATTAAACCTAAAACCAGTTTTAAAGCCTATTATTAATGAGTTTAACCTAACATTGGCTTGGGGCCCAAAACGAATAAAAAAACATAAAACAAGCTCAAACAAATAAAATTAAAAAATTAAAAAATTAAAATAAACGTACTATAATTTCTAACCCTAATTTCAATTTACATGCATCCTAAATTAATCTACTGCCACCATTCATTTTAATTAAGTTATTTATCGAATGAACCTAATTTACTAATTAATTTTAAAGTGCAGAAAATTAAAGGTTTCACTATTCCCACTATCGAGGCTATTACAACCTACGTGTAATAATAGTTACATGCCAAAAATCAAAATAAATACACAATATAAATACCATTAAAATATAGAAAATAAAATAAAACACTACGTGAAAGTACAAAATTTATTCTATGGCATTCCATGGATCTTCATGGGTTCTCAATGGGTTTTGTTTTCCACAGTGAATTTATATCACCCCATCCATCATAAAAAACAAAAAAAATCAAATAAAAAAACAGTAAGTGAATGATTCAAAATAACAAATAAAGAAAATAAAATAAAATTAACAAATAAAATAAAAATAAAAATAAAAATAAAGGAGATGAAGATGAGAATGAGATGCAATATTGATTCCCCTCAGAAGGTGATCACCATTGATGGAAGCATGTGGTTTTTGTTATGTTTATCTGTGATTTTAATTTGAATTGAATCTAATTATGGCAAAGAACTAAGAGAAAATAATGTAAAAATTAAAAGAAAAGACTGTGTTTTGGGTTTCACGGCTAAAATCAGAAAAGGCAAAGAAAATAATAAAACCCTAAGAGCCTCCTATGAAAAGAAATTCCTTTATTTATAAAAAAAATAATAAAAATAAAATCAAATAAATCTAATCCTAAAAAATTGATAAATCTAGTTTATTAGGAATTATCATGAAATTAAAATAACTAAATAATTAAATAAAAAAATCAGCGCGGTAGCCAAGATGTAGCCATATCTGGCCACTTTCTTCTTTAAATTTAATTTAGCCATTTGGCCAATCAAATTCCAATTTTTTGGGCCAAAAATGTGGCGATTTGGCCACTTTTATTTTCTTAAATGAATTTGGCCGAAGTTGGCCAATTTGGGCCAACTTCGATCCATTTTATTTTTTTTATTTTTTAAAATTTTTTTTATTTTTTTTTAAATATATATATATATACATGTATATATATATTAAATAAATTTTAAAAATAATTTACAATTTAGTTCAAAACCAATAAATTAGATCCAATAAATCTAAATTCACGGTCAATTTTCATCATTGAGTCCTTTGTCGCATCCAAACTCAAATCATCCAAAAATTGGGTGCTTACAGTTGCCATTCTTTATCGATGTTTGCTTGACAAATTGTGACAAAGAAAATAAGCACACATTTCCAAAAAAAGTTAGGATACTTACCTGTGTATCTTGAGACTTCTGTTTGTAATCGATGTTTATGTTGTTATACAACATCATCCAGAATGCTAAAGAATTTTTCACTATAATCCACGTGGGGTGTCTAGTGAAAAAAAGTGATTTAAAGATGCGCTATAGTTCCTATGGAATGTCTAGCAGTAATGCTATAACTACCGTGTAGTGTCTAGTTGATTGCACTATATTCCCTGTGGGACGTCCAGTGAGGTTATTTGAAGAAATTATCTATATTCCCTATGGGACGTCTAGCTATGTGATAAATTTTGCTATATTCCCTATGGGACGTCTAGCGAAGTGATTTAACGAAATTAGCTATATTCCCTATGGGACGTCTAGCTATGTGATAAATTTCGCTATATTCCCTGTGGGACGTCTAGCGAAGTGATTTGAAGAAATTAGCTATATTCCATGTGGGACGTCTAACAAATGTGATTGATAAATTTTGCTATATTCCTTGTGGGACATTTAGCGAAGTGATGTTATAACTACTGTGTAGTGTCTAACAAATTGCACTATAGTTCATGTGGAACATCTAGTGAACTGCGATTTGAAAATGTGATATAGTTCATATGGAACGTCTAGTAATTTGGTGCTATAACTACTGTGTAGTGTCTAGCAAATTGCATTATAGTTCCTATGGAATGTCAAATGAACTGTGATTTGAAAATGTGCTATTGTTCCTATGGAATGTCTAGCAAAAGAGTGTTTGAAATGTGTTATAATTACTATGTAGTGTTTAGAGAAAAGTGATTTTGAAAATGTGCTATAACTACTATGTAGCATATAACAAAGTGAATTTGAAATGGAGTTATAGCTACCATATAGCTTATAACAGAGTGAATTGTGGTTTATGTTATAGCTAATGTGTAGCATATAACAAAATACAAATGCAAAAGTTGAATTTTTCTAGATTTTATTACATTCCTTTCATTGCTTACTAGCTTTAATCAGTTGCAATCTTTTTGTTGCTCACTTTCGGTACTACAGTCTATAACTGCTCACCAATTATGAGTAGCTGAAACCCTTTCGTTGCTCGCCTTTGATGCTATAATCCATAACTGCTTGTAAATTTTGCGTAGTTGCAACCCTTTTGCTGCTCACATTTGATGCTACAGTCCATAACTACTCCAAATTTTTATTAGTTACAACCCCTTCGTTGCTCGCATTTGATGCTACAGTTCATAACTGCTCGCAAATTTTTATTAGCTGTAAACCCTTTGCTACTCGCATTTGATGCTACAATCCATAACTGCTCACAAATTTTGTTCAGCTACAACCCCTTCGTTGTTTGCCTTTTGTTGCTGCAGTCTATAACTGCTCGTAATTTTTTTTATCTTTAGTTGCTTGATTTGAGTTCTCGAATTCTTTTTTCTGACTAATTGGAATCTTTACCAACGGACTTTGAATTTTTGTGTTGATTGCTTTGAATTTTATGTTGATTGGCTTTGAACTTCTCTGCCTGATTAACATTGAATTCCTACTAATTGAATTTGATCAGCTACCTTCATTGTTTGCTGACCTTGATTGACTTGATAGTGCCGGTAATGATTCCATGTATCTTCTTCTGGATTTGCAATTCCTGAAGACTTATTGAAGTTAAAGTTAGTTTGAGCATGATGATTATATTAAGCAAATTCATCAATTTATCATGAGGTTGTGTGCATTCAACGTATCTCACTACTTTTAATTTTGATGACTATCATTTATTTACCATTCACGAAGTCAGAGGTATTGTTAACCATATTGTACTGAGAGCATATTATTTTACCAAGTGAATAACTAACTTTCACACCTAAATTCAGGGTAATTTGCTAGATAAAACTTGTGGACATTAAGCATAAACAGGTCGAATTCTGAATATTAAAATCGTCTTTGAGTTATTTTTTTGCTTCATTTCCTTATCCAAGTATTCCCCAGCCTTCCTCATATTACTCAGCGTTGATACCATTGGAAAGGTCCTTCAGATACTCATACTCTTAAAGAGCAATTGAGTAAATAGAGCAACTTTTAATGTAGTCCTCTTTTAGTATTCCCCCACCTTTCCTGTATTACTCAGTGTGGATACCGCTAGAGGATTCACGTTGATACTCTTACTCATTTATGAGCATTGGAGTATATTGGAAGTGCTTGCTCTTATTTTGATTCTCCTTTTAGTATTCCCCCGCCTTTCTTGTATTACTCAGCATGGATACCGTCAAGGGATTTTGTACTCATACTCATTCGAGCATTGGAGTAGATTAGATGCACATTTATTATTCCAAAGACTGAAATGATACTCTAAAATTCAAGCAATTTATATTGTAAGTCCACATATTTTATTTTTGCATATTCTTTCCTTTGTTTGAGTGTAAAGTGAGCATTAGATTGCTTAGAGTTTAGAAACTTTCAGCACAAAATCACCAATCGGACATCCGAACTTTGCGAGGCTAATAAAAGAGAGCCATTAAGATCAAAGTTCATGAGATAAGTTTTTTTTTTTGCATATGATCTCATAAAATGGATGAATTTACTTTGAATTTTTGAAATTTTTCTCTTTTTTTCTTTTTTTTTTCTTATTGAGGGTGTACTTTATTACAGAATAAAGTTATGTTACTTCCCTTCATTGCTACATTACTATTTGTTATCTTACTCATTCCTATTGTCGTGTTGGTTCTTTCTCTTTCTTCTTTTCCTTTTGTTTTCCCTGCACAAAATATCATAAGTTAGTCTGGTTTGTTTGCATTTAAAGAAGTTTTATTAGAATGGAACTTCGTTCTTTTGCACTCTTCCCTTTTTGATTATGGTGACTATGTCTCTGATCACAGGGGTCTTGATACTCCATCACAGAGGTTATGGCTTAGGGTTGGTTTTATTTTTCTGTCATTCCCATTGATGCTCTGATAAAAAAGATCACTACTCTTCCTGACATTCCTAGCAAAAAGTTTTAGGAGTTAAAGATCTTATTTCATGATCAAAGAGGTTTTAGAGTGCATTCATTTCAAGTTTCGAGTGCATTTTTCCCTTTTATAGCCAACACATATATCACTGGTATGATGGACCTTCTCATTACTATATTCCATACTCTATACCAATCTCAACATTATGGTTTTTGTTTTGATTGGTTAGGAGTTGAGAAAAGCTCTCTAGGGATTCGATGCTTCATCCTTACTTGAGCGTTCTTAAAACTATCAAAGGTATATTTAAGACTATCTTCTACCTTCATAGTTTATGGGAGTAGCTTCTCTTCTTGCTGAAGGCTTCAGGTGATATTCCATATAATGCTCCAGATGAGGTTATAGAGATGGATGTTGAGTCTGAGGAGCTTGATCCTTCTATCTAACCTCTTGAGATTGCCTAGGATGAGGCTTCTACAACTGCTAACGTCAATGATATTTCTTTGTTAAATAGGCCCATTGAGCATTCGGCCATTCCTCCTATTTTCACTTCTCCAAACTCTGACTACTTTCCTGCACTTTTATAGCATTAATTTTGAATGTTAGTAGCAGAGTATTTGCACAACCTTAACTTGTCTCAAAGATCTTTTGCCATGGAAAATAAGTATTTCAAAATAGATGTATACAAGTGTTTGCATGATATGTATGCTATGCATGATCCTAACAGGTCATTTGTTTGGAGTAGAGTTATGCTCGCAGCTCGGAGTGTGAGAATGACATGATTCATCAGCAACTTGTAGGCTTGAGCATTGAGTGCTTTTGATGTTAGAGCTTCTGATACAATTTATCAGACAAATGATCAAGCTGGCGGGTGGAGTCCATAGCCTGACATTAGAGCTTCTTGATGAATAATGCTCCATTGAACTTTGCTTTTGCTACTGCTTTTGCTGTATAATAACTAATGCATTTGTATGCTTGTAGTTTACTCTTTTCTACCCCTAGAATCCTTTTGCTGACTCTTATACTTCAGAATTCCATCTTCAGTCTTTAAATGTAGACTCACTATTTTGCCCCCAACCTATTTAAATGTCTGCCTCCAAAGTTACATTTTGCCCCTAGTTTCTGATAGTTTTTGTTTATGAAAATGTTGACAAGACACTAGGATCATGGAAAACTGAATCAGCCTTACACCTATCATTCACTTGTATTAAAGACACAAAGGAGTAAGTGAACTAACTTAAGAGAATTCTTGACACTGAAATTAACTGAACTTGCTCTTACTATAAGCTGGATAAGGTAAGGAATCTATAGTTTCGAAGAACTCTTGAGCAGAATATGAGGCTTGATGCTGATGTGACAATTGATGCTAGTTCTAAGGTATGGGTTGCAGTGTAAATTACTGAACCACCTGAATTCTCTAGGTACACGAGGACACTAGATTTATAAATAGAATGACAAAGGGACAATAAGAAGAGAAATCATAACTAAAATAACGATCTCATAGATCTGATTTTTAGCTTTCATTATGTTTTATCTTTCCATTCAGATACTTATACAATGTTTGAACAAAATTTCAAATTCAACTTTATTCATTCATTAAACTAAAAATGAGTGCATTCATTACATCACATGATACAACTCTTGTTATCAGCTAGTCCTTTTCTAACTAGATGCTTTTTCATTTTTATTAACCCTTTCAGGTTTTCTAATCAACGGACTTATTCATTCTTTATTTTTTTTCATTTTCTTATTCTTTCTCTTTTCTCTCAAATTTTCCTTTCTTTAGAAGTTGTATCATGTGATATAGAAATGTTCTTTGAATTTTCTTTTTTGCCCATGCTGAATAAATTTAATTGAATTGAATTTATGTCAAATATGGAGATCAATATCATAATGCATAGTACCCTCAGGATGCACATTACACAAATTGGCAAAATCAGAATTCATATCATTGATCATTAAAACCAAAAACAGTTCTCAAGAAATTGAAATGTTATTCAAAGAAAACAAGAAGATTATTTTGAACTCTAGATGCTAAGCATGCTAGGTCTCGTGGTGTCTCTCCTTCAAGTGGCAAACACATCAGCTATTCTTACATTTCCTTAGGGACTTTCTCGATCACCTCTTCCTTATTATCTCGTATCAGATTCTCAATTTCCTTAGCTTGCAAATCATTATCATATAAGTCTACAAGTGTCTTAAGATTCATCATTTGCAATCTTTCTACTAGGTTGGGCAACATATTTCTCACAATCATCCTACCTTGATCTTTCTCAGCCAACTTATTCTTCATCAACCCTGCCTTGTTCATGAACCTCATTAAGAAATCTGAAAAAGACTCATTCAACGCTTGCTTAGTTAGCTTCATATCTCTGATAGACACCTCTAACTTAGTACTATACTTATACTTCTTCAGGAAAGTTTTGCATAATTCTTTCCAATCAGTTTAAATTGATATTTCCAACCCATGGTACCGGTTTATGGCCATACCTTCTAAACATAACTTAAATAATCTCACAATAACTGACAAATGGGCTTCAGCGGTGCTCATGGCAGTTGCTTATTGACTAAGGTCGATCCTTGGATCTCCAAAACCATCAAACTTCTGCAACTGAGGCATTTTGAAATGAGTAACCAAAGTTAAATGAGTAACCCATGCCTTTCCCTCTCATAAGTTCTTTCATCTTAGACATCTTTTAGTTTAGTGCTGACATCTGCTTGGACTCAAGTTCCTAAACTAGCTCAAGCATTTTTTTCTTGGATTTCTCTACCATGTAGTTCTTCACATCTTCAAATTTCATGTCTACAACATGCATATTCATAGCAGCATTAAATGGTTGCCCCCCAGCATTATCATTGCTGGCAGGTGGAGCATCCACAATAGGTGGATTAGCAGCAGGAGGTGGTATAGCAGCAGCAAGCACAGGTGCAGTAGCAGCCGACATTAACCTAGTTAAGGCTTGTCTCAGTTCTTCTTGAATCATAGATCTCATGTCATCCATCAAAGCTCCCTTACTGTCCTCTAAAGTCCAGTTTCCTCCTTGTTATTATTCCATTTCTTCTATTTGCTTAGTTGGCATTGGCGTTGGTGGTGCTTCTAGGTAAAGCGAATTGACAGTACTTTCCTCCAATCTGCCAAAGATCTATTTTTCTATTGACTGCGGACTTGAAGTGGTTCTCTTCAATTTGCCACCACTACATTTCCAAATAAAGGATGACCCGGATGAATCTATGATGGCTGCAAAACAACATGTTAGTATGAAATGCATATATGCATGTATGTATGATGCACGTGCTACGCAACAAGTAGCAAGTAACAAGTATCAAGTCAAGTGTACAACATATATCTTTCTAACCTTATTTCTCCCACACACGTATTCAATGGCGAGTCTCTTTTCCTAAAATTTTTGTTCTTGCCTTTAATATCAACAGGGGATATCAAGAACCGATGCACATGCCATATCTCTCAAAGCAGTAAAAGCATAGAAATGACATTTCTTTGTATAAAAGCTTAGCCCAATCTTTATTATCCCAAAAGGGCTTCTAAAGTATGGGCTTGGGCCTTTATATATGGAAATACCTCATGGCAATAATCACAAGCAATTTGGGTAAATCTTAAGGGAAGTTACTCAGCCTCTACATGAGCTGAGTCTTGTGAAAAGGTCAAGGTTCCCTTAGCAATATGCTCTCCTTTAAGACTTGAGTTACAGGCCAAGGTCAGAGGGGCCAACGTCCTTTGCAAACTCAAGAGAAGACTACCCCCCTTTAAGACTTGGGTCATAAACTCTGGTCAGATGAGCCCATTAATCTCTCTTGAATCGGGTTTAGGGTAAGAGTGATGGTTAGCCAAATTACAATCCCAGGAAGCTAATGGAATCAAAGGACTATAAACCAACGCCATCGGCTAATAGGGACATGCAAAAATAAAATAATAATTAATAAAATAATTCTAAAGAACACAAGTAGAATCAGTATCTTTTATCCCCAGTGGAGTCGCCACTGTAGACGGTAGGGTTTAGCGCGTGTCCAAGTATATTGCAATCATGACATAGCTTAGGGCTCTAGGGAACACACTACTATATCACAAAGACATAACGTGGAGATGAGAAGTCACCACCCAGGGTAATAATTGGGACAAATCGTAAGTGGTGGTAACTCGATTCTCTAAAAGAGAGTTAACACCACAACTATAAAATTCTGGGAACAGAATACCAACTTCTTTTAGTCTCATGTTCATTTAGAATTAGTTTATGAATTACTATCTTATTCTCTAATTACATGCAATTTCATATAAACCCTAATTAAACATCCATCTAGCACCAAGGTAACTAGTCATGAAAGAGCACATAAAAAATGCATTCACAAGGCGCAATGTCCCTAGTTAATTCTAAACTATACTGATTTTAATTTAAATTAGTTAAATCTACATATTTTATTTACAAAGTGAAATGGAACTAAAGGTGGGCCTACATTTTAATTTAATTAGTGAGCCTAAATCTACAAATTTTAATTCTAAAGAAAATGAGCCTAAGTCTATAAAATTTTAAAAGAAAATAAATAAATTAGTAGGCCTAATTCTAATTAATTTTAAATCAAATGAGGTGATCCTAAATATATATTTATTTCAAAGGAAATACTTTAGATGGGTTGGGCTAGGTCTAAATTAATTTTAATTAACTGAAAGTGAGCCTAAATATAATTAACTTAAATGTGCCTAAATTAATTTTAAAGTTAATTAAATATAAAACTAGTTTTAACGCCTATTATTAATGAGTTTAACCTAACGTGGTTTGGGGCCCAAAATGAATAAAAAAACATAAAACAAGCCCAAACAAATAAAATAAAACAAATAACAAATTAAAACAAACATAATGTAATTTCTAACCCTAATTTCAATTTACATGCATCCTAAATTAATCTACTGCCACCATTCATTTTAATTAAGGTATTTATCAAATGAACCTAATTTACTAATTAATTTTAAAGTGCAAAAAATTAAAGATTTCACTATTTTCACTATCGGGGCTATTACAACCTACGTATAATAATAGTTACATGCCCAAAATCAAAATAAATACACAATAAAAATACCATTAAAACACAAAAAATAAAATAAAATACTACGTGAAAGTACAAAATTTAATCCATGGCATTCCATGGATCTTCATGGGTCCTCCATGGGTTTTGTTTTCCACAGTAAATTTATATCACCCCATCCATCATGAAAAACAAAAATAATCAAATAAAAAAAATAAACAGTGAATGATTCAAAATAACAAATAAAGAAAATCAAATAAAATTAACAAATAAAATTAAAATTAAAAGAAAAGAGATGAAGATGAGAATGAGATGCAATATTGATTCCCCTTAGAAGGTGATCACCATTGATGGAAGCCTATAACTTTTGTTGTGTTTGTGTGTGATTTTAGTTTGAATTGAATCTAATTATCGCAAAGAACTAAGAGAAAACAACGTGAAAATTAAAAGAAAAGACTGTATTTTGGGTTTCAGTGCTAAAATTAAAAAAAAAATTAGAGAAAATAATAAAATCTTAGGAGCCTCCTGTGAAAAGAAGTCTCTTTATTTATAAAAAAAATAATAAAAAATAAAATCAAATAAATCTAATCCTAACTATTTGATAAATGTAGTTTATTAGGAATTATCATAAAATTAAAATAACTAAATAATCAAATAAAAAAATCAGCGCGCTAGCCAAGATGTGGCCATATGTGGCCACTTTCTTCTTTAAACTTAATTTTGCCATTTGGCCAATCAAATTCCAATTTTTTGGGCCAAAAACGTGGCCATTTGGCCACTTTTATTTTTTTAAATGAATTTGGCTGAAGTTGGCCAATTTGGACCAACTTTGATCCATTTTTTTTTTTTCAGAATTTCATTTCATTTTTTTATTTTTTTTAAAAATATATAGATATATAATAATTAAATAAATTTTAAAAATAATTTACAATTCAGTTTAAAATCAATAAATCATATTCAATAAATCTAAATTCACAGTCAATTTTCATCATCGGGTCCTCTGTCGCATTCAAACTCAAATCATTCAGAAATTGGATGCTTACAAATTAACTACACATAATCCACATACAACAATAGCATTAAAATAACCTACATAAAGTAGCCGGGAAAGAATGGCTCCGGTGCAAACTAAGAGACCTATCTATAGACTCCCAAGATCCGGGAAAAATTGGTGAGGGGAGTTAGATCTCACTGAGTGAATTAATATTATGAAATGCATAAAGATTTAAAAGTTACTTATTAAAACAATATATATAAACGATCAAGTTAAGACAAAAGACTGGTGTCTATTGACTCCTAGGAAGATGACCAACAAGCTGCCAGTGATTGTTGGAGTTGAACGACGACGATGGTGATGATCCGGTGACGACAAAAGTGGCCAAAACTTCAAGGGCTAAACTGCACTTTTTCACACCATTTCTGCTCAAATCGAGACCATCAGCACGTAGAGAATGTTGGGAAGTAAATATAATTACATTTTGTGGTTATCGGAGATCGTTTAGGTGGTTCACAGAGAAGAAGAAAAAGTTTAGGTACTAAAAGGTAATTTGCCATTCAAAATTCTCCTTTCCAATCTGCAGTACCAACACCCCTTGTAAACACACAACAAGAGTTCACTACTTTTGTCTTTTTCTACTTTTGTCATATATATAATAATAATAATAATAATAACCACAAAAATTCGGGTTATTACATTCTTCTCCCATAATAAAATTCGTCCTCGAATTTTACATCAATATTAAAACAAAGAGGGGTATCGACTCTGCATATTAGCCTCCATCTTCCAAGTGTAATCTTCAACTGTATGGATGCTTCACAACACTTTCACCATAGGAATCTCTTTATACGAAGTTGGCAAACTTGTCAATCCATAACTGCCACTAGATACTCTTTATATGTCAAATCTTCTCTGAGTTCTACTATTTGTGGCTGAAGAACATATGAAGGATCAAAGATGTACTTTCTCAACATAGAAACATGGAATATTGGATGAATTCATGACAACTCTAGTGGTAACACCAGTTTGTAATCCACATCATCAATTCTTAAGCGAATCACAAAGGGTCTGATGTACCTTGGAGCTACCTTACCCTTTTTACCAAATCTCATTATTCTTTTAATCGGTGACACCTTTAGAAACACCATATCTCTAATAGAAAATGACACATCTTTTCTCTTAGGATCTATATAGCTTTTATGTTGGTTAAAACTTGTCCTCAATCTATGTTGAATGAAAGGAACCTTCTTTGAAGTCACTTGCACTAACTCTAGCCCATTTATTTGCCTTTTACCAATTTTCCAACATATAGGAGATCTACACTCCCTACTATACAATGCTTCATATGGAGCTATTCTAATATTAGCATGGTAGCTATTATTATAAACAAATTCTATCAACGACAAGTGCATATCCCATTATCCACCAAAATCTATAACACATATTCGCAGCATGTCCTCCAAAGTCTAAATTATTCTTTTTGACCGACCATCCATTTGAGGATGAAAATTTATGCTGAAGTTAAGTATAGTACCCAATGCTTTATGCAATTCTTTCCAAAAGAGTGAAGTCAAAGTAGCTACTCTATCCAACACTATACTTTCTGGCAGCCAACGTAGGCAAACAATTCGGTTGATATACAATCTAGTCAACTTGTCTGTAGTATAAGTCTTCTTAGTTGGTAAGAAGTGAGCTGACTTGGTTAGTCTGTCAACTATTACCCATATGGCATCATAGTTACTCAATGTGTGAGGCAAGTCAGAAACAAAGTCCATTGTAATCATGTCCTACTTCCACTCTAGAATGGGTAACTGTTGCAGTAATCCTGAGGGTCTCTGATGTTCTAACTTCACCTGTTGACATGTGAGCCACCTGGATACAAACTCAACAATGTCTCTTTTCATTCCATTCCACCAGTAAGTATCTTTTAGATTATGATATATCTTGGTAGAACTTGGATGAACACTATACACTAAAAAGTGTGCCTCTTCCATAATCTCTTTTTTAAAGTCATCCACATTCAATACACATAATCTAGTGCCTAGATGTAGTACACCATTACTATCTATTATAAAATCTTAGGATTGACCCTACTGTACCTCTTATATTATCCTCTGCTATTGAGGGTCCCTTTTTTACTCTATACAAGTACACTGATCGTACTCTAAATTGAGCCAACAAACATTATTTGGTCATCCTCCACTGCAATCCCTAATCAATCAACTCATGCAATTCTTTAATGATTGGTCCCCTCTCTGAGCTAATGTGAGCAAGGCTTCCTATTGACTTTCTGCTCAAAGCATCATGAAAGAGCCTTAGAGGGGGGGGGGGGGGTGGGTAGGGCTAATGAGAAATTAAATAAAAATCAAAAGGATTAAGCAAGAATTAAAGGAGAATTGAGAAGGATTAATAATGAACATAAGAATTTAAGGAGTTTGGATTCTCAATAATCCTACGTCTCCACCTAACTTATCCCCAAATTAGGATTTTAATCACCACAATCTATTCCCTTATATTGATGTTTACAACCTTAAGTTTTAGGCTCAACTCAAACCTTACAATCAAGAGTTTAGGATAAATTTCTAGCCCAGTTTTCTATAGGCAAACACTTTAACCTTTCACAATTAGAATAGAACCTCACCTCCCTTTTTCTTTATCCCTAGAAAATAGAAGAACAAGAGTATTTATTCTTACTCATACCCAACTCTCACAAGAGTTATTGAAATACAAAATAATTTAAAGAGAATATGAGAGCTCAATTGAATGCTTAAGAGAAAAATTTTGATTTCCAATTTTCTTAACCTTGAAATGAACTTTAGAGGTTGTTTAAATACTTGAGCAATTCAATTACAGGTGTTCGAAGCAATAATTTCATCCATAACCTTTTCAAACTTTATTTAAATGAAATTTGATGTTTGTGTTGTGATTAGGATGGTCCCAGTTGGGATGCTAAAAAAATTAGTTGTTATAGTCGTTATATTTGAAATTCTGACTTAGTCCCGGGCACCATCCCAGTCGGGACATCATCCAGGATGGGTACTGGCCAATCTTTAAAAATTTACTTCATTTGATCCCGGTTCAGATCATTTGCTCCTGATCGGGACTTCCTTGTCCTGGTCCATGTCCCAGTTGGGACATTGATCCGGATTGGTACTGGTCTGTTGCTCGATCTCGACCAATTAAGTCTCGGTTAAGCATGCATTGTCCCTAGTGGGTCTGCAATGTCCCAGGTGATGTCCCAGAAGGGACATTACTCAGGATTAGTTCTGTCCGAGCCTTGAATTTGAGTAGTTATGTCCCGGTTGAGGCACAGCTCGTGGCCATTTCCTAAAATCATTTTTTTATTTTTCTTCATCAATTTGCTCTCCAAATGTGTCATGTTTTATACATACTTAAAATAAACACATTAAATGCTCAAAATATGGTTTGTTAAGCATAGGTTAATCAAGATTGTTCATTGCAAAAGGTTAACAATCTCCCCCTTTTGGATTTTGACAAATATATTTTGAGTTTAATTAAAAATAATTATGCAAGTGTGTGTGTGATATTTTGAACATGCTTTGAATATTGTTTGAACTCCCCCTTAATATATGAATTTTGTATGAATTCTACTCCCCCTCAATGTGTGCATGGATAAAGCAATTAAATTAACAAAAATATATATTCTCCCCATTTTTATATTAAAGAATTGATAAGCAAGGAGTTCAAAGATACCAACTGAAAAGATAATAATGATGGATAATGAATGATATCAAATAAAATTATAAGAAAATTTAGTTCTTCCCCTTTTTTGCATAAATAATAAAATTAAAATTTAAAATTCAAACTCAAAAGATTATAATTCTCCCCCTTTTTGCAAAATGCAGAAAGATTAACTATAATAAAAAGTAAAATTGCATTAATGAAAAGAGAAGTACAAAGGTAAAGAATAAACTAGAAATAAACTAAAAATAAACCAAGACATAACAAAGCACAATACACAATAGCAACACATAAACT
>CATIWM010440711.1:0-18455 GCA_949671775.1 Mallotus repandus
CAAGAGCTGAGTAAACTGATTTATCTCCATGCAGTTATATGCGAGTCGCTTCGACTATGCCCACCTGTTCCTTTCAATTATCGGGCATCCATAGGATCAGATACTCTTCCAAGCAGCCATTATGTCAGCAAAAATATGAGAATTATCCTTGTACCATACTCAATGGGAAGAATGGAACGAATATGGGGCAAAGATTGCTTAGAATTCATGCCAGAGAGGTGGATTTCAGAGCAAGGAAGAATCAAACATGTACCCTCATACAAGTTCTCGGTGTTCGGTGCAGGACCTAGGAGTTGCTTAGGTAAGAACCTGAGCTTTCCGATAATGAAAGCAGTTACAGCTGCTATTATATGGAATTTTTCTCTTCAGTTAGTCTCTGAAAGTCATGTTGCTGCTCCAAGTAATTCTGTTGTTCTTTACATGAAAAATGGTTTGAAGGTTAAGGTTTCAAAAAGACATGATGCTTAATCATAAAGTTATTAATAATGCTGCATGCAATGCAGAATCTAAATTTTCTAGAAAATTAAAAAATAATATATATACTTGTATATTTGTCTTGTAATATGCAAGATATGCAATAATGAATATCGTGATGTTTGTCTTGTGGTTTCTTCACGAAATATGTCCTATGTAAAGCTGTTGTTTATTGGTGTAGCTTTCTTCTTCACTAATGATGATATTTTATGGCCTTAATTTGCTTTTGCTTTTTTTTTTTTATGGAGATATAATATGATTTAAAAATTGATGGGCTGCTCTTAGAATATTATTAGAGAAAATTTATCATTTGACTATTCTCCCATTAACCGTTTTTTCTGTTTTTTTAGTTGCATTCAAAATCAGTCAAAACGGATTGAAAAAAGCAAAACAAATTCTTATGCAAATGCACAAATACACCCTTAGTGCTTTTTCTTTTTTAGTCAAATAAGAGAAGATGCATTAGAAGAAAATAAGCAGTACATCCTTAATATCCCCTAGATATAATGAGTGGAGGACATCTTTACAATAGAATAAAATCTTAACCAAAATGGGGACAACACCTTAATGTTCTGACCTAATTTCATATCAGCTATAAATGTTTTTTTTTTTTGGGTATAAATACAACTATATTATTTCAAAAATTAAATATTTAAATTTCTTTTATAAATGGTGTTTATTCTTACTATTAACGAGGCCTACTATTTCTTATATATATAAAAAAAATATATTAGATAAAAATACATTTTTTTCCGAAAATTCATAATAAAGAGCAAATTTTCCTTTAATGAAAATTTAAAAATATTTAAATTCAAAAATTTTAAAGAAATTAAAAAATATTTAAACTTCTTATTTAACAAAAGTATATGAAAAAATTATTAAAAATTGGATAAATTCAAATGTTTTTGTTAAAATTAAATTATTGGGGTAAATTGGTTAGAATTTATAAATATTTAAAAAATTATATAAATAGGCCTAAATTTAATTGATTGTCTTCATAAGTTGATATTCAAATATATGTTAATTTATACCATAGCTAGCTTGCACTATTTTAGAATAGGAAAAAATTAATACAATTTTATAAAATTATTAGATCAAATTCATAAAGGTTAAAATATGAATATATCTGAAAATAAGAAAGGACTATAAGAGAATATTAATTAAATATTATGTGCTACGTTTTTATTTATTAAATGTGAAATACTTACTGTATCTATTATATATCTAGTAGTTGGGTGCAATATTTCGAATATAAGTAGGCATCTCTCACATAAAAAAAAATTCTTGCCAAAATATCATGTATATTGCATCTAATTTTTGAATTTGAAATATATGACATATATATCATATTTTTATTGGTTAAGTGTACAACATCTAAAATACATATCACATATCTAATGCTTGAAATACATCCAAAGTATTGTGATGGATTTTTTACTATTTTGAATAGATTCCACATAATAGTTGGATTTGTAACACATAATATATGTATTGCATTTTCATTGATCAAGTATAAGACACTAAAGTACATGTGGCACTAAACAAACCAAGCCATTTGATGATAGCTACTCATAGCTCAATTTATGCGAAAAATTTCGCTCAAATTTATTTTTTAAGGCAAATGAGTTAAAGTTGAGCTTCATTTTAAAATTTATTCGATGAACTAGCCGAGTTTTAAATTCTCTAAAATTTAACTTGTTTAAACTCGCAAGCAAGCTTGTAAGAAGTTCCTGAGTAGGCTTGTGTATATCCTCATATAGAAAAAATTTGTGAGCCAACTCGCTGTAAAAAGACTTGTTAATTAATTCAGAAACAAACTCATAAATAAATTCATTTTTTATTCATTAATAATCTCATTTAATATTAAGAATATAATTTAAATCATCAAGTAAATATAACATAATGCTAAGTAATAATAGTAAGTATTAAGTAAATATAATACTAATTAAAATTAGAGTTGATTACTTTAGCATTCTTGAAATTTGATTTGTTATACTACTGCTATATATTTATATTTTCAATGATTAATTTAAAATTTTTGAAATTTTACTATTTTAAACTACTACATATCTGTCATTTTAATTTACTGTTAAATTGACCATATTTAAAGATAAAAATTTTATTTACTCCCTAAATCTAACCATATAAATGGAGGGGATAATAGCAATTTGAAAATATCAAATTTTGTCCTTGTAATTTTAGAATTCTTTATTTAATTCTTATAATTTTATTTTTTAACCAATTAAATCCTTAAAATTTATAAAATGACAACTAAATTTATTAAAAATTTTAAAAACTATATATGTTTTTAAATTTATCTAATTGAGATGCAGATAATTTATTTTTAATAAATTATAATATTAAAATATATAATTTTAAAAAATTATAAAATATTTATAATGAAATATGTAGATTCTAATTGTTTATTAAGAATTTATATAATTAATAAAATAAGAATGAAAAAATTAATACATGATAATATTTTAACTAATAAAAAAGACACATGAACTATTTATTAAATAAAATATAATGAACCATATTCATTTGTATAAAATTTATCATATTTTTATCCAAATATAGTTGAAACTGTTGTTCAAAAATATGTTATATAACTTACAATTTAAAATAAATGATTGGTATATTATTTTATATAACTATTTATCTATTTTTAAAAAAATAAAAAAGAATTTTGATACCAATAGTAATTATTTAATTATAATTTACATATTATTCAAGTATGTTGAAGGTCTATTATATTTTTTCAAAACTGAGAGAATATAAATTATTTGGCAATGATAAAGAATTCATTAGTACATAATTTTTAAAATTTTAATAAATTTAGTTGTATTATTTTAATAAGTTTAAAGAATTAAATGATTAAAAATAAAATATATAAGATTTAAATAAAAATTTAAAATTATAGGGATTGGAGCTTTTGCAGTTATCCTCTTCCGTCTGATAAGGGTGTAATGTATTAAAAATAAAAATGTAGGATTACAATGTGCTAAAATAAATATATAAAGGGGCAATGTAAAAAAAATACAAGGAGCTAAGATGGTTTTTCCTTTTTAAAATTTAGAGGTCCCCTCCCAGTTAAGAAAATAATAAATAAATAAACAAATAAAAGGGCTAAAAGTTAACATCCTCGTAGCAATTCGACATTTTAAAGGCTGTTATAATAACTAAAATTTTTGTTTCAGACATTCATGATAAACTATCATGATTGCCAGGAAATGTGGCCAACTTTTAGTTGGATTTATAAATGTCATATTAAGACGGTATGTTGGATTCATAAAATATCATATCAAGTACGTGGTCACAATATCATATAAATGTGACATGTCGTGTCACGTTAACGTCATGTGGTGTTATATTAATGAAAATATTAACATATAAATTAATAAAATATATTTAAAAAAATATTTATCAATTAATTTTATTAGTAATTCTTAAAATTAATTTTTTATTAATATATAGAACTTAATTATATTAAAAAAAGTTACAAGACTTAATTATACTTAGTAAAGATTTAATATGTCTTAATTTATAAAGTTGAAGTTTCAATTTGACCTTTTTGGTGGGTCTCACGAGTCCAATTATGCATATTTGTAACGTCTGTTAAAAAAAAAAGTTCCAAATGGAAAAAAAAAATATAAGGATCCAATTCAGTCATCGGCTTAAATTTCAAGGTTCAATTTGTACCTTTGGCCTAAAATAAAAGGTTGGGTAGTTTTAAGGGACGAAAAAAAAGGTGAGGTTGTAAGCACCAATTTCGGGAGGACTAAAGCATAGATGCGATAGAGGATCCAATGATAAAAATTAACTGTGAAATTAGATTTATTGAATCTTATTTATTTGGTTTTGAACTAAACTGTAAATTAATTTTAGGACTTATTTTGAATTTTTATTTATTTTATTTATTTCATTTATGTTTTTAATATATTCAAAAATAAATTTTTAAAAGAAAATTAAAAATTAAAAATTAAAAAAAAAAAAAAGAAAAGGCCGAAGATTGGCCCAAATGGCCAACTTCGGCCGAATTTGTTTTAAAATTGGATGCATGGCTAAAGTACAGTTCTTATACCATGGACTCATGTTTATGTTGCAATATAAACATGTGAGAAAAAAAAACGCAAGCGTCTTTTTTATTTTACGTCAAACATCTTTTTTTTTTTATGCATATTCATTACTCTTCACCTATTTATTCATTACAAAATCAATGAACATATAAGTGAATATCAATGAATATATTACATATTCATTTATCTTTACCTACAGATTTATTGATGTTTACCTTCAAATTCATTAAACTTTGTCTTGAAATTCACAGTGTCACCGTATGTGAGAAGAAAAAAAAGCACACTTCTTTTTTATTTTCCGACAAACGTCTTTTTTTTGCGAATATTCATTACTCTTCACCTATATATTCATTAAAAAATCAAAGAACATATAAGTGAATATCAATAAATATACTGCAGATTCATTTATCTTACTTAGAATATTCATTAATTTTCACTTGTAGATTCATTGATCTACACCTCTAATTTCATATCATTTATCAATGAATCCGCATCAAAGTTCATTGAACTTCACGTGAATGTTCATTAATTTTCACTTTTAGATTCATTGACCTTGCTGAACTAATGAATTTGTAATTAACACTTGATGAATCTGTAGGCTTAAATCAATGAATCTCCTAGCTTAAATCTTTCTAATTCAATCAGTTTTTCTTGCATCTTCTTTAACTAATTCTATTGGTTCTTTTTAGCTTGTTTACCCAGCATTCATCCAAGCATCTGTAAATCAATGTAGTCAATGAACTAATGAATTTGTAGTTAATGCTTGATGAATCTATAGGCTTAAATCAATGAATCTGTAGGCTTAAATCAATATATTTTCTCAAAGGTGAAAGTGACCTTACTGAACTAATGAATTTGTAGTTGTTGAAAAGCAAAAGATAGTCAATAATGTGAGGAGTAATAGAAGAAAAATGATGAAGAGCACACCTCATATAGATTAACAAGCTTTTGCTCCAAGAGATACTCAACTATAAGACTACTCAAGCAAAGATAAAACATCAAATCCATGGGGAACCTCTCTCAACTCCTGACCAGTCAAAATAGAACTCCATGACCTTGAGACCAGTATAGGGTGCAAAGTGCAGTGATGAGAAGGTCTAGCATACCAGTAATACACGCATCGGCCTTAGAAGGGAAGAAAGCTCTCAAATCAACCTGCCAAGGATAAAAAATCATGAACAGTTATGGACTGTAGCATTAAAAGGGAGCAATAAAAGGTTGCAGCCGATTAAAGCTAGTGAGCAATGAAAGGATTGCAGTAAAATTCAGAAAAATTCAACTTCTGCATTTGCATTTCATTATATGCTACATAGTTGCTATAACATAAACCACAAATTCACTCTATTATAAGCTACATGGTAGTTATAACTCAATTTTAGATTCATTTTGTTATATACTACACAGTAGTTATAACACATTTTTAAAATCACTTTTCGCTAGACACTACACAGTAGTTATAGCATCACTTCGCTAGACGTCCTATAGGGAATATAGCAAAATTTATCACATAGCTAGACGTCCACGGGGAATATAGCTAATTTCACTTCACAAGACATCCCACAGGGAATATAGTGCAATCAGCTAGACACTACATAGTAGTTATATCATCACTTCGCTAAATGTCCCACAAGGAATATAGCAAAATTTATCGCATAGCCAAACGTCCCACAGGGAATATCGCTAATTTCACTTCATTAAATGTCCCACAGGGAATATAGTACAATCAGCTAGACACTACACAATAGTTATAGCATCACTTTGCTAGATGTCCCATAGGGAATATAGCAAAATTTGTCGCATAGCTAGACGTCCCACAGGGAATATAACTAATTTCACTTCACTAAATGTCCCATAGGGAATATAGTGCAATCAGCTAGACACTACACAGTAGTTATAGTATCACTTCACTAGACGTCCCACAAGGAATATAGTGAAATTTATCATATAGCTAAACATCCCACAGGAAATATAACTAATTTCACCTCACTAGACGTCCCACAGGGAATATAGTGCAATCAGCTAGACATTACACAGTAGTTATAGCATCACTGCTAGACATTCCACATGAACTATAGCGCATCTTCAAATCACTTTTTCACTAGACGTCCCACAGGGAATATAGTGCAATTAGTTAGACACTACACGATAGTTATAGCATCACCACTAGACGTTCCACAAGAACTATAGCACATCTTCAAATCACTTTTTCACTAGACATCCCACAGGAATTATAGTGAAATTTTCTTTAACATTCTGCATGATGTTGTACAACAACATAAGCATCAATTATAAACAGAAGTCTCAAGATACCCAGGTAAGTATCCTAACTCTTTGCTTTTGAAATTGTATGCCTATTTACTTTGTAGCAATTTTTCAAGCAAACAGCAACAAAGGAGGGCAACTGTAAGCACCCAATTTCTAAATGACTAGAGCATGGATGCGATAGAGGACACAATGATGAAAATTGATTGTGAAATTAGATTTATTGGATCTGATTAATTTGGTTTTAAATTAAATTGTAAATTAATTTTAGGACTTATTTTGAATTTTTGTTTATTTTATTTATTTCATTTATGTTTTTAACATATTCAAAAATAAATTTTCAAAAGAAAATTAAAAATTAAAAATTAAAAAAAAAAAAAAGAAAAGGGCCGAAGATTGGGCCAAATGGCCCAATCTTCGGCTGAATTTGTTTTGAAATTGGATGAATGGCTAAAGTGGCCATAAATTAGCATTGCATGGCCAACGTGCGCCCAAATGGGCCAAAACAAGTTGATTTGGCAAAGTGGCCGAAGGGCCACACAAATTTAATTTAGCCATTTAATTCGCTGATTTGCAAATTTGGTTGTTGTTGGCCAATTCACGAATTCATTTATTTATTTATTTATTATTTTTTGTTATTTACTTTTTATTTGATAAATATTTGTTGATAAAAATTTATTTATCAGATAAAAATTAAAAATAATTTATTTTTATTATTTTTATCCTACCAATTTACGGTTACATAGTGTTGTGTCTATATATACCTAATTTTCTTTCACAAAGAGGAGACTCCTAGGGTTTTATTCTTTTTCTTCTGCTTTTTCTGATTCTTTACAGTGAGCAAAAATAGTCCTTCCTGCTTTTATTTTTCACGTACTTTTCCTTAGTTCCTGGCCATAAATTAAATTCAAATAAAATAAAATAAATCACAAACAAACACAAAAAAAAAAAGCCATAAGCTATCATCAATGGTGATCATCTTTTAAGAGGAATCAATTTGCATCCATCAAATCATCTCTTCTTCTACTCCTTTCTCTTTTTATTTTGTTTGATTATTTTTATTTTATTCGATTTTGATTTTATTTGATTTAATTTTTATTTTTATTTTGTTTAATTAATAATCCTTATTTTATTTTTTTTATGATAATTATGGATGGGGTGATATGAATTCACTGTGGAGAATAAAAACCATGGAGAAACCATGAAGATCCATAGAATGCCATAAATATAAATTTGTATTATTTTTCTTACGTAGATTTTAGGTTTTATTCATTTTTATTATTTTTCATTATTCTATGTTTTCTTCGTTTGTGTTATTTTTTATGTTTATTTATATTATTTTTGGGGTTGTAAGTTATTTTTATTTTTATTTTCAGTAGATCATTGTAATAACTCTAATAGTGGGAACATAGTGGATTCTTTACTTTACTACACACTTTAAAATTAATTAGATTAATTTAGGTTTATTTGGTAATACCTTAATAAAATCAATGGTGACTTTAGATTAATTTAGGTTACAAGTCAATTTATTTGTTTATTTTTTTTGTTTGGGCTTTTTTTTTTATTATTATTTGTTTTGGGCCCCAACCTCACGTGTAGGTTTTAATTTACTTAATTAATAGCTTCTTAAATTGGTTTTAGGTTTAATTAAATTTAAAATCAATATAGGCTCATTTAGGTTAATTAGATTTAGGCCCATTTTCTTAGATTAATTAAAATTCAATTTAGACTTAGAATAGTCCATTAAAGTATTTTCTTTTAAAATAAATAGATTTAGGATCATTTCATTTAAACTTAAAATTAATTAGAATTAGGCCCATTAATTCATTTTCATTTTCTTTTAAAATTGATAGACTTAGGGCAATTTCTTTAGAATTAAAATTTATAGATATAAGCTCACCAATTAATTAACATGTACGCCCACCGTTAGTTTCCATTTCAATTGTAAATAAAATATGTAGACTTAGCTAATTTAAATTAAAATCAATGTAGTTTAGACTTAGGGACGTTGCCCCTGGTAAATGCATTTTTTATGTGCTCTTTCATGACCAGTTGCCTTGGTGCTAGATGGATGTTCAATTAAGGTTTATATGAAATTGCATGTAATTAGAGAATAAGATAGTAGTTCATAAACTAATTCTAAATAAACACGAGACTAAAAAAAGTTGGTATTCCGTTCCTAGAATTTTCTGATAGTGGTGCTAACTCTCTTTTAGAGAATCGAGTTACCACCACCTATGATTTGTCCCAATTATTACCCCGGGTGGTGACTCATCATCTCCACGCTATATCTTTGTGATATAGTAGCGTGTTCCTTGGAGCACTGAGCTCAAACAGTGTCGCGATTGCTAAAATCTTGAACGCGCACTAAACCCCGCCATCTACAGATGTGCCATAGTGAGATTTTTGCTAAAAGTTGGATATCATGAGTGAAAATTACCCGGAAAAAAAAAAGATTAAGAGATGACAAAAATCATCCTCTAAAATATTAAAAATAGTCCTTTTATGGTTTTTGGGATGATTAAAGTCGTCTCAATGTATTATCTCTATTGTCTCTGTCTCTTCTTGTATAAGGGACACAAAAAAGAATATGGAATAAGGTATAAATTTGAACCCTCAATTTTACCTTAGGTTTATATTTGACTTTAATATTTTGTTTATCCCATTTGAACCTTAATCATTGAAAATTGGATTATATTTCAAAATATTGTTGCAATCAAATCCTAAAAATCAAAGAAAAGTTTAACTTTAACGTTAATTAATAAAAATTAGCTCAAATAACAATGTAAATTGATAAAATTACTCTTTCAAAATAAATATTTATGAAGTTTTATAATTTTTAGAAATTTTTAAGTTTATAGAAATATATTTTTGTATTTTTAAAAATTTTAAAAATTTAAAATTTTAGATACAAGCAACATACATTTAAGATAAAAAAAAATTAAAAATTTTCTATACACATTATCATTTTTAAATTTATAGAAAAATTTTAAAAAATTATTGGGGGTATAGAAAATTTTTAATTATTTTTTATTAAATATATATGGCTTGATTGTAAAATTTTAAAATTTTTTAGAACTTTTAGATTTTAAAAAAATTATTTTTAACTTTTTTTAAAAATTTTCAAAAAAAAAATTAAGAAATGGTTTTTATGAACTTTAAAATTTTAAAATTTTAAAAAAGTTCATAAATGTAAATTATAAAAATAATTTCATCAATTCTCATTGTTATTCAAATTAATTTTATTAATTAATATTATAGTTAAGCTTTTTTTTAAAATTTTTAGTGCTTTATTGCAATAATTCTTTAAAAAATGGTCCATTATAACCCAATTTTCAAAGATTAAGATTCAAATGGGACCAAAAATATATTAAGATCAAACATAAGCTTCGGGGTAAAGTTACTCAAATTATATCATGGACCCTTGTCTATAATACAATATGGACCTCACACGTGTTAAAACATGCCTTTTGTTTTTTTGTTAACGCGTGGTTTCTCTTCTTGTTTTCCTTCTTTGCAGCGTGCATTTCTCATTTTTCTTCATCTTCATCACATCTCTCTTTTTTTTTTTTTTTTGCACTTTCTTGTTCTTGTTCTACATCTTCTTGTTCTTCTTCTTCTTCTTTCCTCACCGTTGCTCCAATCTATGGCTTCTTTTTCTTTTCTCATTCAAATCAAATTTGAAGATTTGAAGATTCAAACAAAAAATCAACTTGTTGAGCTCAACCATAAATCCAACATAGCTCAAGATGTAATCTGATCCAATAGGGATGCATTTGCTTATCTATTTTTCTATGCTTGACAGTGATAAACCTCCGGTGAGAAGATGGGTACTGAAACTCATACATTGTATATCAGATGGTCATCCAAATGGTGGTTGTTATGAATGTGTTTGATGGTTTTATTGTAAATGTGTTTGATGAAATACAACATAAATTAGAAGCATTAAAAGCGATTTGTGAGGTGATCTTTAGCTGAGAAGAGGAAAATGAATGTGATGAATCTTTTCCCAAACATGTGTTGGTGCTGCTTAACTTCATCAAAAAGTGAATGCATATACGCTGTCCATGGTGTCGTTTGTCCGCCAAAACACATATTTTGCCTCATCAAAGCGAACGCAGTAAAGCCACGAGTTCAAACATTAAGCGAGACAAAGAGTGATATGGCAGAGGCTGCACTAATGGCACTAAAATAATTCAACCATGATCTGAAACTGTAGTTGTAGATCAATGAATTTGCAAGTAAAAATCAATAAATATTCAAGTGAAGTTCAATGAACTTTACTGCAAATTCACTGATATTCAACTGTATATTCATTGAAGATCAATGAATTTGCAACTGAAGGTTAATGAATCCACATAATCTTAATCAATTAAAGTAAAAAAAAAAACGTATTTGACGTGAGACAGAGAGTGATGTTGTAGAGGCTGCGCTGATGGCACTAAAATAATTCAACTATAATCTAAAACTGCAGTTGCATATCAATGAATTTGCAAGTAAAAATCAATGAATATTTAGGTGAAGTTCAATGAACTTTACTGCAGATTCATTGATCTTCAACTGTATATTCATTGAAGATAAATGAATTTGCAACTGAAGGTTAATGAATCCGCGTAATCTTAATCAATTAACGTAAAAAAAAAAAGTATTTGACGCAAAAAAAAAGAGCATATTTTTTCTCACACGTGTAATGACTCCTAGTCCATATTGCAATATGGACAGGGGTCCATGATATAATAACTGGTAAAGTTGAGTTTCCAATTTGTACCTTATCAGTTTCCAATACACTTCAAAACATCAAACCAATAAATTTTTTATTATAACATTTAATTTGAACAAAAATCTATCGTACAAATTCCAATGGTTCATAGGCACTAGTTTTTATTCATTACAATGGAGAATAGAGTGAAAATATCATTTTTAAAAAATTAAAATGACTGAAATACAAATTTCAAAAGTATAAATTTGAAATATTTTTCATTTACTTTTAGTTTATTTTCCATGTACAAAATAATCTTTTACACTTTTATTTAACTTCATGGAGAATACTGAATAATTTCATTATATATTATTGAAATTGACCATTTTCCACGAGTAAACAACCTTACAAATCTCCTCAAAAATAGGCTAATAAGACCACCGATCAACACAAGGGACACAACAGAAGGGGAAAAGAAAAAGAAAAAGAAAAAGAAAAAGAAAAAAACAAAAGGAAAATGTTAAAAGCATTAATAAAAAAATAGAGGGAAAAAAAGAAGAGGAAGGGAAAAGAATGAGGAGAAAATAAAAATTTTAAAAAAAAGAGATGGAAAGGAAGAAATTTAGGCAACAATAACTAAACAAACACATTATTTTTCAAAATTTTTTAGATACTTATGGTATTTTTATAAAAATCTTAAAAAATATATATAAATGGTGTAATTTCCTCTAAAGTTTTATTACATTGAATTATAACTAGACACAAATAGACACATATGCCAGACCTCATACTGAATCACACCTTTATTATTTGGAAACTTGAAAAATAAGTGTTTTTTTTTCTTTTTGAGGGAAAAAAATAAAAGTGTGTTTAGAAACGAAGGAAAGTATAAAGATCTTTTTTTAGGAGGCAAGATTTGCGTGGTACCTCTCCCTCATATATATAGACACACACATACACAGCCAATTAGGAACCCTAGTGTGTGCAAGACATTAGTCAAAAGCATAAAGTTTTGTGGGGGACGATTGATCAAAGGAATATATGCCTGGAAGGATCACCAGTAAAAAAAAAAAAAAAAAAAAATGGTGTGCTTCAGGATGATTCTTTCATTAGATTGATGATCAGACTCAGCCCTCTACTTTCGGAGTCTTTAACACCAGCCTTCTATTGAATAGAGATTCACGTACCAAAACTAGCTTTTCCTTATTGAAACCCACTAATAATGCACATTCTCTAATTCTTTACATGCAGATGTATATCAGGTGATCTCTGTCAATGAAAGCACCTTTTTCAAATTTTCCTAAAATAAGGACTCGTATGGAAGTTAGGAGGTAGCTCTTTGCCTCATCCATTTTGTAGCAGACCACTTCTCCCCTGCCAGAACCTCGCATCCTCCGTGTATGCTTTTCGGATCTGACTGTCCATCCAGTCCCTAAAAATACGAAGTACAGACAATATAGTTATGGCCTAGCTTCTACCAAAAAGTTTTCTGGTATGTGTATATGCCCACTAGAGAAATGTTTAGAAAACAAACCATGCTCCAGAAAAGCACAGCATCTCCTTTAATTGGCTTTACAGACAACCCTTGTACAACCTTCCCACCGCAACTGCACTCACCTGAACCAGCCTGCAGTCACCCAACAGACCAAACATCCAGATTAAAAACCAAGTTAAATGTTTGATTCTTAGAGGAGAAATATTAGCAGAAGATGACATTAGCAACAACTGAACCAAAAAAAAAACACATCAAGAAAATGCATAACAAAGAAAACTGCCACTTCAAGTACAGGAAAAATTTGAACTATATTTGGAATAGAGATGCAATGCCACTAACAATCAGAATGCTTTGTTCAGTTGTTCAATAACAGGAAATATGAGGACAAAAAGACAGGGTATACATGCTGGGAACCCAAGACTAAGATTTCTCACATGAGGAGGCAAGCGTTCAGTTTATAATTTCTTCTACATAATAAGAAAGAGGCATGAATGTTCCTGCACTTTATTCCCATGTGAGTAGCCACTTTCCTAACAGAAGTACCATCTACTTGATCTCTACAAACAATGGATGCAGATCTAAAGCTCCAAAATGAGAATTTAGCAAGGTCCTACATTTATTCAATAGAAAGGTACTGAAGTCCTACTAAGATCCTAAGGCTAACTCTACACCATCCATCCAAGCTGGCAATAGCTAGAAACAAGGTCCAAGGGCAACTATGAATACATCACTTCTTGTGTTTGGAAGAAGAGATTATTTGTGATTGGAAATACCCAACTTTTTTTCAACTGCTAGAAGCATGAAGATATAAATTTTAGGGGACATTACGTGACATTGAATTCAATTTAAAACCCTAAATAAAACTTTCTGTAATGTCAGTTAGCATGGAACAACTTGACATTTAACCATAGAAGTTAACATGAAAATGAAAATGTAAAGAAACAAAATAAAACCCATCAAAGGTAAGACCCAATCTTCCAAGAAACAGATAAGCAAATCCAAGTTGATCTCCAGTTAAAAATAGTGGAATCCAGGTAAGATGCAGTTAAAAATTTTGATTCAATTTCTTTTTTCTTTAAGATGAAAAAGCCTTCAAATCCCATAGCTTTGAACCAATCATCCATGAAATGGTGTCCATCAAAAGCCTTCAAATGCCATTATAACACACATAAATGTGTATATGCACGTGCATGTATGAAGAGATGTTATAGGAGGCGGCAATGGTGGTGGCAAACATAGCAGTACATGAAGCTTAGCAGAGAACTGCAACTGTTCAATTTAATTTTATATGGTGCATCAACCAGTAAAACTGGGGTAAAAGATAACAAAAATAGAATTTTTTAAAAAATCTATAGACAAAATAACAAAAAGAAAAGGAAAAAAAACTGACTGGAAAAAGTTGGCATCACTCTGCTGTCCACCCTACCTGCCCCAAAGCTCGCCATGCAAGCTTTCCATCCACTTAAACAGCTGGAGCAAAAGGCATGACAAAACTAACTGTTCACTTAAAATAGGTACCACATTGCAAGAAAAAATTCATTACAATTTAAAAGTAATCTCACACTTTTGGGGATTAAGTTTTCCCAACATTTTTTTGCATGGATTTGTCATATAAATAAAAGTAGTAGATTCCCTCAAATAAAAGGAGTAGATCTCTGTATATCAAATCCTTGCCCAAACACAACTTTCAAATAATTTTACAGCAGAGTTCCTATGTTGTGTAATGCAATTTTATGAATATATATATATTCCAAGCACAATTCTTGATCCTCTGATGTACCTAGGGTCTCAATACACTCCAATCCTCGACCCTAAATTAATGTTATCCAGCGAGCATTTGAGATTGGGAACAGAGAAATAAGGTCAAATTCGGGATAAGAGACCACGCCAGGAAAGGAATACAGAGTCAACAAATCAATCAATGAACAAGTTCAATTTACACCATGTAGTAAATAAAGTAGGGACTAAAAGAATATAGGGCTAAGAAATGAGAATAATGCATCAAATGTTAGGAATAGATACCATAGGAAAATATGTCTCTCCCCCCTCAACGTTGTCACTTAGATACATCAGCATTGTTGCTATACGCTGACCTCCACGCTTCAAGTTAAACTATAAGAAGAAAAAGGAGGAGAAAGAAAGACTTTCATGTCAGGACATTGTTGAAATTAAGAGAACTGATAGAACGGTCATAAGTATAGAAGCAGGACATCACTATTCAAAGGGAAGTTTAAGTGACTTACAGTGTCAGAAAAGTAGTCATGATGGGGCCTGTAAAACTGATCCTTTTCGTACCTGTGCTGCAGCAGAGGTTAGCCTTGCTCAAAATATATTACCATTCCCCTTTTGTGAACAAAGTGTTACTGGCAAATGAGTTAGATCCCCACCTTAAAACTTGTACAAGCTCCCCGTTTTCTATTGGCACTTGGGAATACACTGATATCCTTTTCTCAATTGCCTGATTGTGAAAGGAAAAAAGTTTTAAAACAAAACAAAAGCAGTTTAATACAGCCTCTTGTTGGTCATCACTAACTATATACAAGGTTGAAATCAATTAGGATGAATTTTAAAAAAGTATGTAAATTTTAAAAGCAATAAAAACGATAAGGAAACATGTCAAAAGTGTGTGCACGCACACAGACACTTTGTACAGAAAGCAAGCTTACCTATTTTGATTCACTTTGCAATTTACTTTAAACATACATAGTTGCAGTAAACTTGTAGTAATCTAGAAAGTTCATTTGGTAGGCATCATGAGAATTAGAAACAGTTGAGGCTATCATAGCACATGCTTCTACAATCTTCACACAAGACATAATGTTCATAGGGCATGAAGCAAAATGAAGGCAAAGAAAATGAGTTATATTTTCATTTAAAGGATTGACATCATTGACTTAGTACAGTTCATTATGCAGGACATGAAAATAGAGCAAGAGACTATTCTCATTTTGCACAAAATACAGGTCCCAAACAGATGCAGGTTCTGCTTGGCTCATTTTACCTACTGAACACATGGTCAGACCAGTGAGGTCAAAAGCGCGCGCCTGGGTGCAGAAGCGACGCGCAATTTCTCCTCGCTTTAGATAATTTTATGGTCGCCTCTTTTAAGAGGCGGTCACTTACGTTTTTTTTTTTTTAAAGTTATTGGCTGTTTGTTAGGCTTTTATTTAGAAGTTATCTAGGGCCCACAGGTAAAAGCTTATTACTCTTGTATCTTATAATAAAAATTAGGGCAACAAATATTAAATAATTAAAAGTACCCAAAGTCGGCTGTCAGTACTATTTTCTACCTCTTTTCTCTCTTCTTGTTGGCTACTTACCTTTGCCCTTTTTTTTTTCTTTTGTTTCTTGTGGGTCTTACTCTCAGCTGTCTCCTCATTGTTCAAACAGTAAAAAGGGCGAAAATTTCAACTCCTTTGTTTCTTTAAATTTCTTTCTTTATTTTGTATTTTATTTTCTTTCTATCACTTAGTTCTTTATTGTTATTTCAATATTTCCTTTTAAAAACTCAATAATTAACTAATTTTATATGTGACTTTGTTATTGAATTTTATAATTTGTTATTCTGCTTTTTCTTTATTCATTATATTACCTTACATATAATATATTACTTTAAATCAGTATTAGTCCTTTAACTCTTTATTTTAATTTCTTTTTTTTGTTTTTTCTTTATTTGTTATATAATCTTATGTATTCCAAATTTTAACTAATTCTGATTTTTTAATTTGTTGAAAATTTTTAATTTATTATTATTTAAAATTTAAAGTTTTAATTGTCATTAAATTTATATTTGCTAAAATTATCTATTCTTTTAGTATTATTATATTATTAATTAATTATTATAAAAATTTTGTTATTTTGCGCCTTGCGTTAGTTAGGCGAGCGCGCATATCGCCTTGAGTCCGCCTTTCACTTTTAACCACACTGATCCAGCCAAGCAGGTTATATACAGTTTCAGCAAGCACAAGTACCACAGCAGAATTCAACCATAATGTCTTCTGCAGCTACAGCTTGGGGATTGAATCTGAGCAGTGTTCTAGTATATCAGCATCTATAAGCAGAAGCTCTACCACACACACCAAAAGCATAGCAATTAAAAAAAAAAAAGGCAAACCGTTACTTGTTTTACAACCTTCAAAAGAGCATGCTAGCTGCATGGCTAATTTTACGATATCTGATGCAAGTAATAAGCAAAAAAGGTCATTTTTAGCAATATAAAACTAGATATTCACGTATAGTATTGCTGCTATAATGCAAAAAGTAGCCCTAAATATATATAATAAACCTACGTTCCTTCCACTTCAAAGCATCTCATATGATCTCTCATACAAATTCGTCCCGGCCCCACTTTCAGGCCTGCAAGAAACAGAGCCACAAAGATAAATGTGTGGGTAAATTTTGATTAGTGTCTTCTTACTTAACATAAAGCTTCTTCTCCAACAACAAAATGTGGCCATCATGCATATCATTTTACCACTGGGCCAAAATCAATCAAATCAGTCACTTTTGAAAATCAAGAAACACCAACCAAACGCAAATGTCATTACTCTTAACATCATGGAAAATTCTATCTAATTACCTCTTCTCTTCTTGATACTTCTGATGGGAATTTATCCGTGGAGAACAAGGACAAATATAGTAAGAAGCCGAGGTACATGATGGTTAATAACGGTTATAAAACATGTAAACATTGATTCTTACACAAGCATTGTTACTAAATGTCGATAAATTCAGAACAAAATCAAAGGCTAAATTCTAATCCAACACCGACAATATGCATTCTTGCTATAAACGATTTAATAATGCAAAAAACTCCACCTTTCATTTATTAGATGAATCATTAGCATAATGCTGGTATTTTATAATGCACATGATCAATCCACGCATCAGAAAAGCTTGTGCGTGTTAATTACCTATCCTCCCTTCCGTTCCATGGTTGAGGTTTCTTTAAATCAGTTTCTTCCTTAACTTAGAGAGAAACAAGGCTTCCACGAAAAACCTCAGCTATAAGAAGATTCGGGACAGTATGAATTACCACTCTTTTGACACACTTTTCTTTCACCTTGTACAAGAGAAGATTTCCATCATCCAGCCCCAACAGAAGTTCCTCACCATTCTTTAAGAAATTTAATGTTCTCATCAATTTCACAGATGGCACTCCATTTGGTGTGAATGAAAAGAGTCTAGTCCAAGAATCCTTCACTCCATATTCCTTCATAACCCATATATCAATTCGTACACCTTCATCAATTGCATATACAGATAGCCATTCTTCCACAACTCCCAAACTGAGAAGAGGACTCAGATTTTGATCCACTACAACAAGCTCCGGCCCGGGGACTTCCCTGAAATCCTCAAACCTAAGATCAAAAGCAACAATCAAGCCAGGATTGAGCAAATTCTGATTTCTATCGACAAGCCAATGCAAAGCATTACCCACAAGAAC